>VWZY01005188.1:0-15468 GCA_013399075.1 Chloroceryle aenea | reverse complement strand
CCCAGAATATGGTTGGCCTTCTGCGATGTGAGCACACATTACCAGCTCATGTCCAGCTTTTTATCCACCAGTACCCCCAAATCCTTCTTGGCAGGGAGGTTAGTAGAAGACATCTAGGAGGTTACTAGAAGACATCAGGCTGTACTCAGAGTCAAAGAAAAAGACACAGAGCTGAATGACTTATGCAACAGGCTGATAGGAACTGAAGAAAGGCACTGCCTATAGTACATGTAGGAGAGGGGATGTACACACCGTGGTTAAGAGAAGAATCTTCTGGCTCCTGCAAAGCTACAGCACAGTAAAAACATATCATTACAAACACTTCAGAAAAAATAATTTCTGACTGACAAAATAAAGGCAAGAGATGTACAGTTGCAAAGAAAGAACTCAAAAGAGAATACAGTAACTCCACCAAGAATTATAGATATGGGAAATGTCAGTAAACAAGTTCACACTGAACTCCAAGAAGCTGGGGAACAGACATGCAAATAATTCACTGAGTAGAATAGGAAAAGCGGAAAAAAGAAGGAAAAATACAGATTTTGCACAAGATAAAATGTAAAAAAGTTAAACAGAAATACAACAAATAACTAAAGCCATGACAAAGTTCATAGAAAAAGCTTCACATATGGCTTCAAAGCTAATAATTATGACAAGAAAATTACACCTATCCTTGCAAACCACGGGAAAGCACACAGCAGCAAGACACCAGGAAGTCCCAAAAGATGACATATTTTATGCATATGACAAAACTAAAAGGACTGAGAAGCTTTAAATCACAAACTAGTATCAACACCAGGGACAGGTTTGTGTGCAGTGGGCACAAAATAAATAACATAAGTAAATGGCTCCAGAGACATCAAGGGAGATCAGAATTACATCTTCACCTCTCTGCTAGAAACAGCCAGGAAAGTAAAATTCAAGATAAATGAAAAACAATATGAAACTCTGATTGAGAGTAGAGCTATGTACAGCACTACATGCTTGCTGTCCACCCAAAGATTACACTATTAACTGAAGAGGTATGACCACTATAATACACATCTTTCCCTAGAAAGACTAAGTAAATTCAAAGATTATTCAGCTTTAAGTGCTGTAAAAACATCTTCTGAGACTGTGCTGTAGTTATCTAGTAGTCAGAAAGAGTTGGATCTCACAAACTGTGCTAAAAAGCCACCCCAGTCCTGAAATTCTTCAATGAGGAAAAAGGGACCTTTCAGCACACACTCCTTCAGCTCCCAATACCAGAGCTTTCATGTCAGGGTCACATCTGCTGAAGGAACAAACTATCATCCAAATGGAGGGGAGGGGAAACAAAACAACATAACAACACCACCACCACCACAAACACAAAAAACAACCACCACACAAAACCAACCCTGACAAATAGCTACACTTTGGAGTAAATTTAAAGGGTGGAAAGTGCCTAAGTGCCTAAGAAGTATCACTGGCAGAGAAGACTTTAAAGTAAGATCACTGTTAGTTCAACTACAAGAAAAAAAATATCAAGGGATATAAGGGATATATTGCTGAGTTCTGTAGGACAGGCTTGTAATAGAAAAGCAGAGCCCCTGAACAAGAACATGAACTTTTAAACTAAATCATTTTCAGACCACTTCAAGGTAACAGCTAGGGAAAAAAAAAAAATACAAGGCAAAATTTTTATCAATTCCACTTGTGTAATTAGACATCATAGAAAAAAACTTGACACTCAAGAACATTTTAACACTCATGGTGATGTGAAAAATACTTCAGTGTTACACACAGGGAGACAAAATGCTTTTGCTGGATACTATAAAATACTTAAAAGTTTCTCAGAAGTATGCAACGGTCATTCTGAAATAGAAACATTTCTCTGGAGGCTCTAAAGATACAGTGCATTCCCCAGCAAGGCCACAACTCTTCAAGACCCCATGCAAAGCTGTGATACACATTGGGATATCCAGACTAAGAAATAGGCTACAGACATGCTGAAATATGCAGCAGATTTTCAAGCACAGTAGGAATCACCTGTTTCACTTCAAAAAGCACACAGTAACATCATTATCACAGGCTGCTATCTAGACACCTGGGAACTAAAAAAACCACCTGTCAGACATTACCTCAGTGACCACTGTAATCAAGGCAATGGACCATTTGCTCAGCCATGATATCTAAAAATGTAAAGTATCATTACAGTAAACTGGGCTCTCTTGTCTTCGTGCGATTTACCTGGAATTAGGAAGTCAGGCATATCACACATCATTTCCAGAATGCAGAAATCAGTCAAATGGCAAAACTGAATAGCAGTTAGAATGGTTTTGGCTATTCGAGATGAGAAAACACATTACAGGCCATTCTTATCTGAAGAAGCTGATAAAATACTGCAACACCAGAAAAAATTTACTGTAAGGCAGCTTCTGTGTTACAGCAAGACATGCTCTGCCATCTGCCAGACATGCACGATGGTTTGCATAGTGTTGAGATATGCAAGAACAACCCTCCTAAATACAGCAGAAGAAAGGGCAGCTGCCCGGAGGTTAAGTGATTCCTCGCATTAATGGGACAGCGCAGATCTTAGTGGCTTCAACAGGACATCAAAGACCTTATGAATGTAAAGTATTTATCTTATGCTCCTCATGATGTTTTTGACAGAGATCTCTCACAGGACACTATTTACCAATATATAAGGCCTATGGCAGAACAACACATAGCACAGGTATTTTTTATTATTATTATTTTTTCCCCCTCCAAGCACTTAATGAAAGTGTGAGAACGTACAAAGCAAAGAAGAGAGCCTTGGTGTTAAGCTGTTTGGGCTATCTCTCTTTTAACACTTAACAATAAATAAAATTAAAATAGCAATTTAAAAAAACCCTACATTTAATCTGAAAAGGTGAGAAGCAGAAAATAATTTTAGGTTAGAAACTGGACTTTATTGAGGCTATTTTACTAGAAGTGTGTGATAACTTTCGATCCAAATATTCCATAAAGCTTGAAAAAAAAAACTTTCCCCATTTAAAAGTAGGCATAACCACCCCTTGATATATACAGTACCTATGAAAGAATGTAAATATATCCATGCTTTATTTACTCACCATGTTGTATACAGTCTCACTGGGTATTAACACAAAGAAACATCCAGTGTACTTAATAACTAAAGCAGAAAGTAGATGATGTGATCTCAGATTAAAGACTTGGACTGTGTTAAGACACACCCTCAATATGCTGCTAAAATACAAAGACAGTGCTTGTAGCCTATGAAGGTTACAAAACCCACGTAGCACAGCACACTGCATTCCACAATCTCTGCCGCTCTGCACATGCACTGCAGCAGAAGCGGGGGAGCACAAGCCTGCTCTCAGCAATATGCATTTGTGGTTGCACACAGATGACAGCAAGACAATATGCCACGGTACAGAAATGCAGATCTGCTATCAAACGCCTCTTTCCTTCCCTTTTAGTTGTAAGCCACTAAGCCACAGAAACATTGTGATTGTATTGTCTGATTGCTGAAAGAGATCAGAAAGCACTTTTGAAGTGTCAGTCTGTAATTTAAACCTGTAATACATCTTTATACACTAGACTGCAACATCCTTTTACAGGTAGAAGATGTTTTTCCTTACACATTTTTAGTCAGGAAGAAGTTTCTCTTAAGTTGATTTCAACATATGAACTAACTTACATTAACAGACATTAGCAGTCTAAAGCATGCAGCAGAGGATCTGTATTTACAGTCAGCCGATGAAGCCTGACACAGATGGTGACAGTATCTGACATTATGGATGATACCATATCCTTAAACAAATTCCATTATGCCCAGGTATGTAGTGAGCTGCAGTTGTTTCCGATAACCACGTGACCTTTCTGCCATATGTGCTTTGACACTTAAACAAAGCAGCCCAAATTAAGGACAGAATGGCAGCTTTCACTTTGAATTTTGCCTCCCCTTCTCCGTTTCTCTCACGTGCCTTACCAAGTATACAAAACATACACAACCAGCTACCGTCAAGCTTTCAACACTCTGTTCACGAGGATGCAAGTGGGTTTCATTTGCTTTCAGTAGCACTGTGCAGGGATCATATTCAAACCACTTATGCTTTTTAGAATTCTCTATAGCTTTCCTCTAAGAGAATTATCACAGTGCAATCAGACCACATCCTCACCAAGAAGGTAGCCAAAAAAAAAAANGCCGCTGAGTAAGCAGCATATTAGCTGAACAGGAAACCAGGCATGTTTGAAAATACAATTACTGCAATATTCATGTGTCAATATCACTGGTCTGGACTTCAGAGTTGTCTTTACAAAGGGAAAGTGACCAAAAGTGATAACTATGAAATCCATTGTGTGGGAAACTGTTGCATGACTATGGTGGGGGGGATTTTTTTTACAGATTGTCAAAACACCCAACAAAACTCCACTACACACAAAATTGTTTGATGCTGTAGATGCGATTGTTCCCTGCAAAACTTCCTCCCTCCCTAATCACCTGTATACATCAGAAGCAGCTATAGATACTGCAAAGCATGGTTTTAATAAACTGAGATACATATTGAAGACCTCAAATAAAAATATTTTAAGATTTAAAGCTTCTGCCTCCGTGTGGCAGAGACAGGAACAAGCCTATCTCAAGAGCAGTTCAGCTGCAAAATGCATGTCAGCTCTGAAAAACACAGGAGTGTTCACTCTTCTAGAAAAATTATCGGAAAGCAACTTACAGTTGATTTTTTTAACTGTGTGAAAAAGAACAAGAAGTTTCAGGACAAAAAGAAGCAAGGAAATACTCACTGGCAAGTGTGTGGTGGTCTCCCCTTCTTCCCAAGTTAGCAGATGTTTAGCAAATCTCTCCAGGCAACAAAACTGAGCAGCATCCCAGTACTCATAAGGACACCTTAGCAAGCTGAGCCCAAAGTTCTCCATGGTGACTGCACCTCAGTCATCCTTCATGTATATTGTGGGTGAATTGGTGGCTTTGATGTGGAAAGCCTTAAGTTGCTTGCGACTTGGTCTGTGCAATGCTTACTTCTCTCTTTGCTACATAGACACTAATGCAATACAGCGTGGTGATGGATTATTGTCACACCGCAGCAGCAGCTGGAAGAGTTAGCCCGTCCTACATGTGAAAATTATTCTCTATTACCTAACACAGCCTTCATTTTTGGGATACATCACACAACATGCATTTAAGTAACAATAGAACAGCTGCAGCAATTCAGAGAAAAGGTCTACATAGGTCCTATGCTACTTCAGTCCTGAGAGTAGAAACTTCTTCAGGAAAAGGTACAAAAACCAGTGCAAGCCTGGAATGGTACTGCTCCAGAGTAGGTAATCCTGTTGTCTGACCTCTACTGAAGCAACAGCATTCAGAGCCAGGAGTTACAACATGCATCGTTATACTGAATATACATCAATAGAGGTTTTTTGTCAGGTGTTATCTAATCCTGTTGAACCTACCTCTACTTTCTACATCCACAGTACTGCATGGCAGTGAGCCCCCTATATTATTTATTTCTTCCATGAGAACAATCTTCCTTTTGTTCTGGAACAGACTGCCTGATTGCTATCTTGCAGGCTGCTGAGAAGTTAGAGAAAAGGATACAGATTCTCTAATAGTTTTCCCAATGTAACTGTTATTCTCCAGACTCCTTAAAAATTTTCTCTGTGCACTTGAGCTTTCAGCCTACTCTGCCAAAGCACTTTTTATTTGCTAGACCCGTATCACTATTATTCTGCTTTATCAGAGTAGTAATACATTTAGGAATGTATTGATCATAGCCACAAGAACCAATCCCAGTTGCACTCCAATGGCAACTTTCCCCTACCGTGGAAAAGGATAATTTTTTCCCATGTTTTTGACATTTTCTTAATACACATAATAATCTTTACACATCCTCTAAGTCTTTAGTGAGTTTTTAGCAAAGGATCCCAGTCAGACTGTTTTAATGTTGAAACCCAAGTACATTGCAGGAACCATACCACTTTTACCTAGGAGTCTGCCAGTTCCTTGATCGACTTCAGGCAGATGCTCACATTCCCTCCGAAGATGCCCTCACATCACTTCTAAATTACAGGAGCTTTTAATCAGTATCCTTGCTGGTTGCAAGTTCAACATATGCGACCCCAACACCTCTTTGAGAGACTAACACCGTGTTCGACATCTTCAGGACAAGTGACAAAGTATAAGCCAGAGCTGGAAGTTGGGTGATTTTCAGTTTAGTTTACCTGTGGCTGTTAAGCAAGCCCAACCAATAGTGATAGTTTTATTATATTCATGGACAAAATGGAGAAGTTCTTGAGAAAGATCAGAAGGGCAGTGTGGGAGCAAGACTCCCATTTCATTCTGCAGATGCTTCTATACTGTAATGAGGCAAAGTACGTAAGAAATTAAAAAAATATAGTAGAGGTTGTGAGTAAATAAAAGTTTTCTCACTGAAGACAAAAATATAATCACTGCAACATTATACATGAAGAACACTGAAACAGTTCTGGCACAAAAGTAACCACTTTACTATGACATGAAAACACTCCAGTTCGTGGACTATTCCCATACCAGTCAAAAGACATGGCCTTTTATTATTTATTTTTCATGTTTCTTAATGTGACTGTATCAACAATTTTACTTGTGCTGCAAAAGCTGGTACAGCCACTATTGCTTAGTAACTATACAGCTTTTCAGATCCTACATTTGGGAAATAACATCACAGAAGAAACAAGATGATGGAGAAGTTAGAAGACGGATTTTTAAAAAGAGTAAAGCTTCAGATAAAATAAGGATCTGCATCAGAATGCAATTTAGTTACTTGATCAACAGACTGAAATCAAAGGAAGACAGACTATTGTGCTGGGCCTGGTTACTAGAACCAAAAACAAGTAGCCAAAAGGCATGGAAAACCTTTCATTCTGAACTGGTTGTATATGTTGGCCTAAATCAGAACTAAATGCTATGCTCACTTCTTTTGGAAAACTCACTATAGAAAATCAAGTGTTTTGTCATAACATTCCTAGATAAAAAAATCAACATGCAGGAAACTATATAAACAAGCATCCAATGAAATCCAGCTTAGATAATGCTGACAAACCCATAGTTTGTCAATATGTAATAATTTGATATGAACATTGTCCTATTGAACAGGATAACAGGGAATACAAGTGATAGAAGCTCCGGGGTAATGTATCCATTTTGCCAAACTGTCAACTAACACTAGCTTCATTCACACTTCCCCCTAAAGAAGTGCAGGATCTCACGAACAACCTCTACACAGTCCTCTTCTGGTCAATTCAAGCTTTTACTATCAGATAGTCATAGTATGCTTCACTCAGTAAGAAAAAGAAACCCTTCAGAAGTTCACAGGGTAGTATGGGGAGGTGTGCTATGTTCTCCAAGATTTGTTGTAGTTTTATTTTTCAAAGGAATCCAAACAGAGCTTGTTGGCCTTGTCATAGGGTGTCCTACTACAAAGACTAAGTATTCTTCAATTTTCTCCTTGTATGGTCTATTTTCAGTTCAATACAGCTAGATTTCCACTGAGACCATAACATCATCTGTTTATGTATTCTGTCAAGTGCTCCCAAGACCTACTTCAATTGTTTTTCTAAGTGTAGGGCCTCTGCTGTAGGTCCTCAAATAAAGTGCGTGCAATATTGATCAAAGTCCTGCTTGCACTCCATGCAAGATTCAATATATTCCTATTAGATGGGTACAGCAAATCTTGATCTTTAGTCAGGATAAGCAAGCACTGTGCTGCAGGAGACAAAAGAGATCAGTTGTTCTAAGTGGTGTAGAGTTTTGTCTGATCTTTGGAGACCCATCCAGAAGTCACTGTAAGGATTATCAACTATTTTTAACCCTAGACCTTACAGTCAGCCATGGTTATGGAGGGATACAGCATGATTTTCCTTACTACTTTAATTGCCCACAAAGTAAACCATGAAAAGAAAGCTTGTGTACCTTAAGTCTAAGACACATTATCTTACTCTGCCAGATCATAATTTTCCTCCACAAGTTTTGGATGGTTATGTTTGCAGCCTGCACACAATATTCTACTTTTCCCTTCTCAATTTTGCAACTATCCAGTTATCATCTGCATTTTAACCTGTGCATGAAGAGGTATTCAAATCAATCTCAGCCATCAAGGCATTGTCAGTCATTCACTGCAGTTCAGATGCTTTCACCGTTTGAGCACCATTCACACTTAATAGCCAAAGAAATCAACAAAACTGCTCAGTTTTGTTAGAGTCAAGTTCTTCTTACATTGTTGATCACAACTTTGTCTCTACGGATGCCTGCAGGATTTCTTTTTTTCACTATTCAAGTCTTTTCAATAGCTTGTTAGTGGCTTTCCCCTCATTTTTGAAGGTTTCATTCAAGTTGGTACTCTGGTGCACTTTTTCCCCTGCCACATAAACAATTATCTTTCACATCCACTATATTGGAAGGAAGAAACAGGGGATTTGTGACAATATCTAAGATAAGTTATACAGAATTACATTATCCAGTTCTTTGCCTACATTATCCCTATTACAGCTTCTTTCTTAGCAGAGCTGAATATTGCAGAGAGACTGGAAGTAGGATCTTGGCCTCCAATATCAGTGAATGTCAAGGTGTAGCTCTAAGCTATTTGGAGACCCATGGATTTTTAAACGATTCTGTCCCCCAAATGTGTGAAACTCTGGTGCTTATTAAAATAATCCCAGTCAAAGCTGACAGCCTACTTCATACAGAGAGTGATGGTCACTCTATGGAATGTTCTCAGACACTGGCAGAGCTGCAGATCCTAAACTATGGATAAGATAGAGTAATGCAAGCTTTGGTGAATTTGGGGAATCTATCTAGTTTCAGCTAGAAACACATCAGTAAATTCTCTAAGAGTTTCCCTCTAAGTCTAAAAGCTGGTCATGAGTATGACAAAGGACTTCTAGATATGCTGGGAGAACCATCACCCTGAACCTCACATCGAATTCAGTTGCTGAGATATAATCTCATTTTCTTTCTAGCATCACATTCATGTGGTTAAGACAACTTCCAACAATGCTTAGCACTAACTAGTAACTCTAGTAACTGATTCATTTTTAATACAGAATGGGGAAAAAAAAAAAAGTGCTATAATTTCCTGAGAAGTACAATTTGATTTCAAATATCAACACAGATTAATTGCACAAAAAAGGAGCACTCACTCATACAGCCAAAATCTTGAGGGCAACTAATCTGTACCCTGAAACATGAGGACTAGTAAGCATCCTGATATCATTATTACCACTGTTCAATGACTATTCAAGCTTATGTAGAACCATGTAGTAGACAGGAGAGCTCATAAACTGCTGCAATAAACTGAAATACTGAGATCACACACAGAATGTTACTGTCTGGAAGGGACCTCTAAAAATCATAGAATCCAACACCCCTGACAGATCAGGACCAACTAAGGCAGATCACTCAGAAATGCATCCAGACAGGTCTTGAAAGTCTCCAGGGAAGAAGACTCCACAACCTCTCTGGGGAGTCTGTTCCAGTGCCCTACAACTCCTACAGTAAAGAAGTTCTTCCTCATCTTGAGGTGTAAATTCCTGTACTCGAGCTTGAATCCATTGCCCCTCATCCTATCACAGGGTATAAGTGAAAAGTGGTTGTCCCTGCCTTCTTGACAGCAAGTCCTCATCTATTTATAGACATTAATTAGATCCCCTCTCAGTCTTCTCCTCTCCAGACTAAAAAGATCCAGGTCTCTCAGCTTTTCCTTGCAAGACAGGTGTGCCAGTTCCTTAATCATCCTCACAGCCCTCCATTGGACTCTCTCAAGTAGATCTCTGTCTGTCCCTTTTGAACTGGGAAGCCCAGAAATGGACACAATACTCCAGGTGAGGTCTCACTAAGGCACAGAAGGCACAGTAGAGGGGGAGCAGAACCTCCCTCCAACTGCTGGACACACTCTTACTAATGCACCCCAGGATAGCATTGGCCTTCATGGCCACAAGGGCACATTGTTGTCCCATGGATAACTTCTTGTCTATCAGGACTCAAGAGCCTTCTCCACAGAGCTATTCTCTAGCAGACTGCCTCCTAACCCATATTGGTGAATTTTGTTGTTCCTTCCCAGATGCAGGACTCTGCACTTGGTCTTGTTCAACTTCATTAGGTTCCTCTTTGCCCAGTTCTCCAGTCTGTCCAGATCTTGCTGAATGGCCACACAGCCTTCAGGTGATCCTAGCCATCAGCAAACTTACTGAGAAGACATTCTGTCCTGTCATCAAGGTTGTTGATAAAGATGCTGAACAGGACTGGACCCAGCACTGATCCCTGGGGGACTCCACTAGTTACAGGTCTCCAGCTGGACTCTGCACCATTGATCACCACTCTTTGGGCTCTATTGTGTAGCCAGTTCTTAATCCCTCTCACTGTCCACTCTTCTATCCTACAATTCCTGAGCTTGCTCACAAGGATGTTACAGGAGACTGTGTCAAAATGCTTGCTAAAGTCAAGGTAGTCTACGTCCAGGAGTCTCCCTCCATCTATCCATTCAGACACAACATAGAAGGCTATCAGATTAGTCCAACACAATTTCCCCTTGGTAAATCCATGCTGACTACTCCTGATAACCTTATTCTCTTCCATGTGCTTAGAGATGACCTCCAGAGTGAGCTGCTCCATCATTTTTCCAGGGATGGAGATGAGGCTGACTGGTCTGTAATTTCCTGGATCATCTTTCTTGCCCTTTTTGAAGACTGGAGTGACATTGGCTTTCATCCCGTCCTCAGGCACCCCTCCTGTTTGCTGTGATCTTTCAAAAGGATGGTGGCAGGGATCTAGAGATCTCTAATTAATGAAAGATCCATAGCCAAGACCAGCTCCAAAATTAGAGAAAGAGACTCTAGAAAAAGTCCATATTGAGAAAACAACCCAGGACAAATACACTGACTTTGAAGACAGAGAATATCTGTTCTCTAAGTTAACCAGAATTGCATCTATTGAGGAACTGGGCCATACGTTCAAGAGGTATCTTCCATCTCCAGCTTTTACGATTCATACATAGATTGTCTTTTCATTGCTGTGGGGTAAATACATTTTAAATTAGACTAAATAAAGAAGCTCTAAAGTTGCCATGACAGTTGCAGCAAAATCCCTTGTCATTTCTCATTACAAAGCATAACCTATCTCTATAGCCAAATTAGCTTTTTCAGCTATTCACCCCAAACGTAGCCTGCAGATCTATTTTTGTTGATCCACCAATTGTTTCTTTAGAGTTGCATGGTTAATTATCAAACAGAATGATCATCATTTATATTATTAAAACAAACCAAAAGCCAGCTTTGTTCTCTTTCATGTGAAAGACAGGAGAGGTGAAAGTTTTTAGAGAACTTTTTGTCAGGACTTTGTTTATAAAGGCAGAGAAAGTGTTCTATGCCACCTGTCCTGATTTGATCATCTTCCCTAGACATGCCCCCAGCCACAGACCTGCCAGCTGTTTCTCCTCTGAAGGCTAGCCCTGCCCCTCAGATAATGTTTACTCTGGAAAATCATCAACCCCTTTTGTTAGTGCAGCTGATGGTGGATCCAGCTATGGTCTCTTGGTTGCATTTCCTTTCCAGGTTTAAGGCTTCAGGATTATGAAAGATAAGAGGCAAAAATTGCAAAGTCCATCTGTTACTTTTAACTCATAGGACAGGCGGGTAAAAGTCTCCTAAAAATAACTTAAACTCTTCTGCTCCCACCTATCTTCCAATCTTTAAAAACATTGGAACACAGAAGAAAGTGGGGGGGGACACGGTAGGGTGCATACAGGCTGCAGCTTGTCACAGTAATTATCTTTTGTATCAAACTGACTGCATTAACCAAAAAGCAGAATTTACAAAAAAAAAAAATCTCTACAAACTGTTCATTGCAAGAATAATTAAATCTAAAGTAAGAAGAATCATAATGAATTGCTGACAAATGTTAAAACCTCATCTGCTGGCAGCTTCTTTTTCTCTTAAGGTGTCACAGCGAAGTCATACCCAAGAAGTCTACCACAGAAGTTATCAAATACTTGATAGAAGATGAGGCAAGACATTGGTGTTTTAAATCCTTTGTCAATCTTTGCTATTAGTCAACACACTCCTATCAGGGATACAGACAGTGTAATGGAAAGACCCCACTGTAAGATTATGTGCTGCTTCAAACAATATTATCTGAAGTTTATCTGACAAGATCTGAACCTTGAGAAGAGTCAGGAACAGGCTGCAACAAGGAGATAGTTTTGTTAAAAGACTCAAAAGGTTTAAAGAGTTCTGAATTCACAGTCCAATACAGGTTTTTGTTAGAATTCAACCATGAAGCTGTGTGAACAACAAAACTAAGTCCAATAGTGAATGTACACATCTTGCAGGTGATTGACTTTAACCAAATTATTCCTTAAGCTTTGGGTAAGCTCACCCTTAACCAGAAAATCTGCACAGGAGAGAAAGCTTAGCCTCATTCTTTGAAAAAGACAAACCAAAACCAAACAAAACCAAACCAACAAAAAAACAAAAAACAACCAACCAAAGCAAACAAAAGCAAAAGCAACCCACTACCACCACAAACACCCATAACTGAATCTTTTGCCCCATTGTTAGGAAATAACAATTCCCTCCCAGGAATTGCCTGATGGCTAGTGAAGATCTCATGCTTCCCTTTGGTGTGGCATTATCAGTCTCTCTCTTCTCCTGGGATCTTACAATTCGCATAGGAACTTCACATCTCTGGAAGGTTCAAGAAACTTGTGTCCTTCCCTTTCTTCACCAGATTTGGTCAGAATAGTCCAAGTTATAGGGAGCAGTCAGCATGCACAGACAGAATATCAGTTAGCTTCATTCTCTAAGAAAGCAGGCAAGAGAGTTATGGGAGAAACATGCTAGAAAGTTCTCCAATTGAATCTCTGCAGTTTTGAAGTGAGGTTTCCAAAAGAGATAGTGCAGCTCTCGGTAACAATGCAAGATGTGACACAGGGAAAATTTTCACTTTATTAGTTTAAAATTAGTAGAATATGATTGGTTTCAGTCTTTTTAAATCCTACAAAAAATTCTTTTTAGAAAAAATAGTTCTGGAGTGACAAAAGTGCAGCTGACATTTTTTGGAAATATTTCGTGTCTATGGAAGTCATCACAAAATGCTGTTATTTCCCCTCATCCCCAGCACACACAGTTCTCTATGCAAATGAGCACACTGAGCAGGCACTTAGCATAATACACTCATTTGGTATTTGTCATCAAAAATAATTATATAACAAGTGAATAGAGTAGATAAGTTAGCTGGTCTAGAAAAAAAAATCCTGTTATGGCACCTATTTAGAAAGACCATTTTGAACAAAAGCTTTTTTCTCTTCATGCTGATTTTAAGATTAGCCAAGCTATAGATGGCATCTTCTGAACTTAAACTTGAAAGTGAAACAAAATTCCAACGGTATCTTTGACTTTGAGTAATGACAAGAAAGGAAACCCATTATATTTTCCTCTCACACTTGGAGAAGCGAAAACACAATATAGTGTCTTAGAAGATTCCTCTTAAATTTCCATAACTGTTATACCTAAAGTTTCAGGTTTATATACCATAATGAGGTGAAAATTGACATAAGTTTACCAAGAGTTAGGTCATCATTATATCTGCAAAGTATGCACTCTCCAGGCTTTCAAGTATTGTAATACTAGACTCATGCAATTGTGTAACAGGAACTAACACCCAAATCCCACGTTTGGTGAGAGATACAAATATCCAATCCACAGACTGGTCTGGAAGACCAGTCACATAGACTGCAGAAGACAGTTAACCTGCATTTTGTCATTTACACTAACTCATGAAGCATTAGCCCTGCTTTTAAGTATAAGTTTTAGTTTCTTTCTGAAGATACACCATTGCAGGATGAAGACTGCTGATGCTATCAGATACAAAGTATTTCTCCACAAGCAGTAAGAGAAAGAATGGTTAGACCTTATCTACTACAATTGCTTCCCTCTAGGCACAGGATCTCATCCTGCTTGCAGCTTATGAAACAGCTTTACATTCAGTTCAGTATGCTGCTTGGTAATTTTGCCAACACTACAGGCAGCATACTTGGATGAGCAACCTTTGATTAACAGTACGTACATTTACTCATATTCTGCCAGAGACCAGAAAAAAAGGTTTCCTTTTTCAGACCCCTTTTTATTTTGCTTTAAAATGCCTTAGCTTTTCAAACCTAAGTTTACGTTGTACTTTGAAAAGGCTTTAAACTAGGCATGAAGGGGGAAGGGGATGGAACCACACTCACAGGATTTGAACCTAAGGATGATATGCCAGTATTGGGGGTGAAATCGACAGCCCAGCTCAAGTGCATGTGCACCAATGCACGCAGCACGAGCAACAAACAAGAGGAGCTGGAAGCCATTGGGCGTCAGGACAGTTATGATGTGGTGGCCATCACAGAAACATGGGATGACTCTCATGCCTGGAGCACTGCAATGGATGGCTTCAGATTCTTCAAAAGGGATAGGCAAAGAAGAGGTGGCAGAGTAGCTCTGTATGTTAGGGTGGTTTTGATTGGTGGAACTCCACTTTAATGGCATGGTCAAATGCTTATAGGTAAGGATGAGAGGGAAAGCCAATGAGTCAGATGTCCTGTTGGGAGTCTGTTACAGATCACCCAGCCCAGATGAAGAGGTTGATGAAGAATTCTACAGGCAGCTGACAGAAGTTTCAAAAACTCCAGCCCTTGTCCTTACGGGGGTCTTCCAAATTCCCAGATATCTGCTGGAAATATATTACAGCAGAGAGGAAACATTCCAAGAGGTTCCTGGAGTGTGTAGAAGACAACATCCTAACTCAGATGATAAGTGAGCCCACCAGGGAAGGTGCCTCACTAGACCTGCTATTTACTAACAGAGAAGGTTTGGTGGGTGATGTGATGTCTGGAGGCTGTCTTGGGCTTAGTAACCATGAGATGATAGTGCTTCCTATATGTGGTAAAGGAAGGGAGTCAGCAAAACCACTACCATGGATTTCTGGAGGACAGAGTTTAGGCTCTTTAGGTCACTGCTTGAGCGAGTCCCTTGGGAGACAATCCTAGAGGGTAAAGGAGTGCAGGAAGGCTGGATGTTCTTCAAGAAGGAGCACTTGGAGGCTCAGAAGTGGACTGTCCCCATGTGCCATAAAACAAACTGACAGGGAAAATGACCGTCCTGGCTGAACAGGGAGCTTTTACTGGGGCTGAGGAAAAGAGGACAGTTTACTATCTCTGGAAGAAGGGTCGGGCTACTCAAGAAGAGTACAGGGATTTAGTTAGGTTATACAGAAAGAAGAATATTAGAAAGGCAAAAGCACAACGAGAACTCAGTCTGGCCACTGCTGTTAAAGATAATAAGAAATGTTTTTATAAATACATTAACAACAAAAAAGGAGCCAAGGAGAATCTCCATCCCTTATTGGATGCAGGGGGGAGCATCACAACCAAAGATGAACAAATGACTGAGATACTTAATAACTTCTTTACCTCAGTCTTTAGC
>VWZY01005186.1:843467-869895 GCA_013399075.1 Chloroceryle aenea | reverse complement strand
TAATGATTGGACTTGGTAATCTTAAAAGTCCTTTCCAGTCAGAATGATTCCATGATTCTGGAACAGCCAGATGGCAGTGGTGGCCAAAAAGAGTGTAAGAAGTTCCGTATGTAAACAGTAGAACAATGTAGAGGGATGGCTGTAAATACAAGGCTGACTCTGGAGTTGTCAGCAGTTATCCTGACTACAGTTTGCTGTCAGTTGTCTGAACTACAGTTGGAGGTGTTCTGATGAACATAGACAGAAGTCTTTGCAACAGACAATGTTTTTTTAGTAAATAATCTCAGAGCTTCGTTTGAAGTGAGATGTAAATTCTTCATTTCTAGAAATGCTTAAATATTAACTGTCTTCATATAGAATTTACAAAAACCACCTCGGTATAGAAATAAGACTGCAGCATCCACTTGCACCCCAGTTTAGTCCTCAGCCGAAATGCAAGTCAGTGATTTAGTGCCTTAAATTCTTGGGAAAGTAATTTCAGCCTTCCATAATGGATTTTTCCAAGGAGAATAATTATTCTTGTCCACCCTATGTGGTTAACAAAAAAAGTTCTTGAAAGTGTCTGTTTTCTTCTGTTGATTTTTATAGTTTTAGATCCCCTGGCTCATCTCATGGTTGAGTGTTTGTGGGTGTGGGGGGTGTATGTGAAGCCACTGGGCCACAAGGTGCAGTTCTGTGGGAAGTGTTGTATTGGAAATGCATTCTGGGGTGCGGAGGGGTGGTGAGAAGGTATTGCTTTTCTGCATTTTTACTTTAGAAACAACCTCGTCTATATAATTTTGAAGTACGTGGAATTAAAAAGGAGAAATATTTCAACTGTTCTGAAAAGTAAGAATCCCTTCTCTCCTTGAGTTTCAGTATAAAGAACAGTTTTTAAATCCTAGAATCATCTGGATTCTGATTTTGTGGTTGGTTAGTTGTTTTTTTTCCACAGTGTGACTGCCTCTGCCTGTGATTCTGGTATCACTTGCAGAGAAGAATAGATGAACACACATTACAGTTTACTTTTTTTTTTAAGCTGTTGTTTCAGTTTTTACTGTTTTCCATGTTTTTAGCATCATTTGGGCAATGATAAATTCAGTTACTTGTACTCTGTGGTGCTTTGTGGGTGTTCCAAAGGATAGTGCCCACACAGGGGAGGGTCTTGTAGTCAACTATTTGATGCTAAAGTTTACCTTAAATGCACTGCCAGTATCTCAGTGAGCAGGGCTTGTGAGATCGATGGTAGCTTGCTGTACCAACTTCAAAATTAATTCTGACTGCCATGATTTAGGCAGCATTTCAGCCCTGTATCTGGGTGTGCAGTCATCCTACTGACTTGCCTAAGATTTCTTAGGGCTTGGTGCACCAGTGGAAATTGTGAGGCACTTTCTCCTGCTTTTTTTTTCACTCCCGAGGGCCGTTGTGCTGGTTGTGGTGGTTTGCTGCAGTACTGCCTCATGGCATAAACCACTATTTCTAGTCTAGAGTAGAAATAGGAAACTATATGTAACTAATTGGCTGTGAACACGCATCACTTACTACCTGCTGCTTGCGTTCTAGCAGAAGCTGTAGCTTGGAAAATCATGCCCTGACATACCTTGAGTGACCTCCTCACAGAAGAGGTGTGTATGGCTGCATTGTGCTTAAGATAGTCAGCAAAATTATTAGATTCTGCCTTGCACTGAGTTTTCTGGGGGGCCTTGCTGTCACTGGAGTTCAGCCACAATGGCCATGGGAAAGTAGCACGTGTTGTCACATCAGTACTCATAATCTGAGGCTGAAAGAACTAGGAGATGTTTTCTTAAGTACTCTGATTATCTATGGCCATTAATGTTAGCAAATAGCAACTACTCAGTAGCCAACTACCAGGTAAATAGCTCTAATGTTATTTCCAATTCAAACATATTCTAACCCATAGCCCTAACTGTGGAAAATACGAGGATCTTCAGTGGGTACCTTCCATAAGAGTTAGCAGAAAAATAGGCCTTGGATTGCAAAGGTGAAAATGAAGGTGTAGTGATTTTTGTATGCACTGAAGTCTCTGAGGCTGCAGTTGCACAGGCTCTTTTGGGTTGCCTAATGTCGTGCCAGGCGGACTACACCAAATGTAACACATGTGCACACAAGTGGCATCTGAGTTTCAGTGTGGATAAATTTAATGTAACGAATCTGGAAAAAAAATCCCATCTAAACCTGATAAGATGCTGACAGATTTCAGAAAGCAGAACTTGGAGTTATTGCTAGCAGTTTTGGAAATTGCTGGCTCAGTGAGTACCTGTTCTCAAAAAAGTCCTCAGTGTTGTTGGCATTATCAGGAAAAGCATTGAGAAGGAGAGAAATTCTATTCTAACCTCATGCCTGTATCTTGAGTACCTCTAGAAATACAGTGTTGGGGTATGGAAGATCACAGATAAAATAATCAAGAGGATGAAGAAACACAGAGGCTTAAAAGGCTGAAATGGGGGAATTTGGAGAATTATGGATCGAAGGTAGTGACTAAAGGAAATACAGAATTGTTGCTTGCTACAGCTTCTTACTAGAAACAGGAGGCAGTAATTAAAACTGGTATGAGATCAATTTAATAGATGCTGTCAAGTACTTTGCCACAGAAAACTTTGGAAACATTTTGGCATATGAGGTTTTGGAGACAGATAGTTTCATGTCACCTCTACAAGGACTGGAGAAACTGCTGGACAGGTAGCCCATAAGTACCTACTAATGGGAAGGAATGAGCATGGACAATGGCAATCCAGTGCCTGCTGATGCTTGGGGAGCATATGGGGGAAATAGACTGTGGATAGCTGGCCTTGTTCAGGTGCTCCTGAAACAGCTTCTCCTCCTGCCTCTCCTGCTCTCTGTTGGGCAGGGTGAATTATGGGCATTCCTTTTGCTGAGTATAAATCCTGTGAGGAGAGAGATTTCTGTGAGGATCTCCTGCAGCCCAGGTCATACCCCCTGGGGAGATGTTGGCTCAAGTGACCGGGTTCTGTTTCCTCCACTTGCTCTCCAGCCAGGGCCGTGCACTCAGCCACATGTGTTTGAGTGCTTACTGTACCAGAAGGCTGTGTACCAGGAAGTACAGAAATAGCAATTTAATTTGACTTAATGGAGTTATAGGAGGCTGTTAGTTTAATCTTTAATATTAAATTCTCTTTGCAGTCTAGGACAAGGATCAGATAACAGAAACGTCAAAGGTACTAAATTAAACTTTGATTCTTATGATTATTATTTATGGACTCACAGGATTTCCTGCATCTAACCTTTTTTTTCCCACTTTTTTACTGTGAATTTTATTTTTTTCTACCTTCACATATTATATCTTTTTTGGTTTTGTATCCATGTATGTGTCAATGTGGCATTAAAATGCCATATTAATGAATGATGCCAAATCATCTCTGTTTTATCTGGTGCGTTGCAGGAAAGCCAGACTTTAATTTGAAGTGCTTCAAAGTATTCAAAGAAGAACAAAGGAAGTTGCTAAGTTTTGTCTAGGTGTACCAGATAGTTCCAGGTACTGTGTTGCTTACCAGTCACTACTTTTTTCTCTTTTGACCTTTTTGCTTTTCCCCATTTTTCAGTTACAGTTGCATTTATTTATGTTGGTTTATCCCGAGGCCCATTTTCTTGCTTTTCTTTTTGATCAAGAGTGTTGCTGTTGGGTTAGAGTACTTGCTCAGATACCTACTGCAGAGATGGATGTTGTTGGCATCCAGACAGGGGAATGAGGGCGAGAACAGACAAAACCTCTTATGTTAAAAATTCTAGTAATATTTTTCTGGAGGTGTCGTATATTCCTTAATCCAGCAATTCAAAGAACACAGACAAGACAAGTCATTAACGTAGTGAAACTCTGAATTTCCCCAGGATGTCTGGGGAGGGTCTCATTTGATACCAAATGCAATTACCAATTTGATTACCAAAATGCTGAGATACTTTTCCATAACAAGGCAGTGGATGGAAATGGATGTACCCACTGGCTTTGAGATTCGAAGCAATAGGCAATTCCGTGTGTATACATGTATGAATTTTGGCAGCTAATGAAGTAGTGATTTGATCACCAGTATTTTATGATGGTCAGGTCAAACATTTGATTTCCAAGTTGTAATTGAACGTTTTCACCATTCACAAGATTTTTCTTCACCCATGTCCTTGCAGTGTGTATACACTAAATACATAACAAACAATTGTTAACTCAGGAAGGAGCTCCACTGAAAGGATTGAATTAAGAGTGCTTTGTTCATCAGTCAGAGGTCAAAGCTCCATAGTAAAGTGGCTATTGATACTGTGTTTTCATAGCCATTGTAAAGCATTTTCTATACTAAAGCAGCACTAAATGCTACAGGTGCTGGTGGTCTCCACTCTGGGGGATTACTGCCAGCTGCTGCTTGGGGCTGCAGGTTGTTGTGATCAAAGTGCAGGTAATGGTTTGTGATTTAAGTGATGACTGGGCATGAAGAACAGTTTGGTTGTTTGCTCACTCCAGTGAATTACTTTTGGTTTTGTGGATACATTTTGTTCTGTTTATCAGTTGGTTAACTTTGGGGTAAATGAAACAGAGGAGTGCATAAAGCTACATCAAAGTTCAGCTGAGCCTGTACTAGGCATTCTTGGTTTCCTGTCTGCACAGGGAAGTATTCTTTGCTTTGGAGCTTTGCTCTATAAGGCGAGGGCTTATTTGAAATACTACGTTAGACCCATGTGGTGGGAAACTTCTGAATTTATTAAAGAAACCCAGTATGCTGACGAGCTGAAATAGTGAGATGTGTAGGCTATTTATGGCAGAGTTCCTGTGGAATTTGGCCCAGTGTGATTGTTACCTTCATAGACATATGATGAGAAAAAAGGCATTGTTGCCTTTTCCAACCTGTAGTTATTATCTACTAACTGGGCTTATAAAATGTGTGGTAATGCTGCACGACATCAAGGGTGTTAAGAGACTGTTGGAATTGGTGTGCTGCTTAGAACTGATAAAGCTGTGATGAGCTATTCAGGTCACTTGAAATAATCTCTGACAAAAGCTTTACTCTGTGCTTTCCTCTGGATTCTGTCTATTTAAAAACCCCCTCTACTTTAAAAAGAGAGAGTAGCTGTTTGAATGGGAGTGTGTTTTCTACCTGTCCCTTTCCTAAGCACGCAGTAGGTCCCACTGTTTCGCTGCTGTGTAAGACAGAGGAGTAAGGAATGCTTTTATGTGGCTTAAAACACTTTCTGAAGAGTGGATTCTTTAACATAACGTTCTGTTTTCTAGCTTCAGGTCTTAAAAGTGGGATTTTATTTCTTGTTAAAATTAATTTCTTCTTTACAGTAGCTTGAAGCCTTAGAAGGTGAATTATTTATTGTTTCAAATATTTTTTTTCATCATGATAACTAAGTTCTTGTTGAAGAACTGCCAGGTGAGAGCAAACCAGTTCTCCCTCACATGCAGAAAAACCCTTCAGTGAACATTTGTAAGTTATGAGCTGGTTTTGACTCAGAAATGTGACAGTCTTGATTTTTTACACATACATCCCATATACAAATGTACAAATAGACCCATGTATGCATTTTTTGTCATAACACTGATTGTGTTGGCTGCATTATGTTAGAGTAGGACTGAAAATAACTGTGATACTTCAAGACAACCATATATTTTAGCTATTTTAGAGCCAGTATGACATTTACCCTAGCATATGGAGACCCCAGCCCAATCTTTCACATGTCTAAAATGTACTGTATCAAATCAAGATCCTAGGTCACTACACAAATCTCTTTTTTAATGTCCAAGATGAGGAAGTCTTATGCATGGCATCATCTGCAACAAAGCAGAATGTATTTAGGATTCAGATTTTTTGGTAGGAGGAGTTTACACTTGTTGATTTTCAGGTCTGGGTAAAACTGAAGAGAACAAGCAAAGGAAACCTCACCTTTTCTCACAGGAGTAATTAGATTTTGAAATTCTAAATTTGCAACATTCCTACATTCCCTTTCCATTACTTGTACAAGCAGTGTTTTGTTCTTGTAAATATTTTTAATAAAATAATGGAAGTAAATTTTGTTCTTCTCATGGTCTAACATAGCCAGACTCATCCATTCCTTGTACATCATTCATCTTGACAGATTCTCGTATTTAGATGAGGTCTTTCTTGGCTGTGGCATGTTAGGGTAAGCAGTGCCCTTAGTTGTTCCTTACTATTGTAAACAGGACTTTGTAGTGAGGCACACACCATGCAAGGGGGAGAATGACAGTAGCATCACTTCCAATCCCACGCCAGAGTAAGTTATTTTCCAGGGCTAGGAAACTTTCTTAAGTGGCTGAAAGTACCTTTGTACTTCTAGGCTGAATTCAGAAATGTACCAAACCCCACACCCACTTTATTTCAAGTTGGTGAAATTACCTGAAATTGTAGGTTGGTAGATGTATTCCAACTGTATGGTTATCTGAGGGCATGGGTGCTGCATGTGCCTTGACATTTAATGTGCTGCTCTCTGGGCTGACCATTATCAAGCACAGGATGATACCGGAGGCCCCAGGGCTATAAACGAGTCACGTTATAGTCAATGACTGGTTGTTAAATCAAATCAACCTGGAGGGCAGGGTATAACCAGTTTTAGAGGTAACAAAGTGAACAGAAAAAGTATCCAGCAGAGAAAAATCAGATGTTAGATGGATATGCAATGAAGAGAGAATGAACAACTTACTCTTCACCAGGTTCCCTGTCACTGCCCAGCCTGTACTGCTGCATAGGGCTGTTCCATCTGAGATGAAAAGCTTTGCCCTCACTTGGGTTGAAAGTCATGAGGCTGTTTCTCCAGCCTCTTCAATCTGAATAAGCTGTGCCATCGATGCATTGCAGGGGGTGATTTGAATGAATCCAAATAGGTGGGCACGCTGATTTTTGTGTGAGACTGACTTACCTTTGTGTAGGTAAAGCTGTTCTGTAGGCTGCTCCCAGTGAAATATGAAAATACCTTGATGTCTTCCTGCTCGTGTTGCTGTAATGGTTTGGATTCACATCTCGAGTTAGTCCAGTTCAATATTCTTATATAAACAAGCCCTCGGGAATTTTGCTTCATTCCAGGAGGTGATTCTGTTCCTTGGCTAACTTGTGTAATACACAAGTGCTGTATAACCAAAGAAAGGGATATCAAGAGGACTTGTAACAGCAGGAGAGTTAGACTTCCAGGGATGCCTAACAAGGAGCAATCAGAAAGAAGGATGTCAGACAGCTGCCTGCAGTCTGAACATGTATGTGGCCATGGGGGAAGAAACTTGAAGGAAAAATGCCTCTGTGCAGGAGTTCTAGACTAGCAACTTTTAAAAATGTCTTAAAGTTTTTATTTCTACTTAACGTAGAGAAAGGTGCTTGCCTCACTGCTTGACAGAGTGACTGCATGGTCTTTTTGGAAGTCTAGCCTGTTTATTTTTTCTTTTAAATCAAAGTTTGTCTCAAATTCTAAGGTTAATGCCACTTCTTGAACTGCAGTTCCCTGTAAACTAATGCACGCTGTTTGCTACCAGCACAGTTCAGGCCACATGGTGTTTAAGATGCAGAGCTTATTGTACGTACATAACCTCAGAATGTCAATAGCACATATAATGTCACCAGGAGATGCTCATCCCTTATATAATGTAGAAGATTGATTTCCTGGTTTCCAGTAGCAGAGGACACTTAACCCATGGGGAGGTGATGGCCTGGCACACTGCGTGCTGCTTGTCCCATTCAGTGGTGCCAGACTGTGCTGCTTTTGGGGCTCATCTCAGTCAAGGTGAATCACAACTGGGTGGGATCACCTGAAATCAAATGTCTGAGTGAGAGCATGTGGTAGAGGAATCTCCCTCGATCTAACAAGGAGGTTTAGTTGCTGAATTTAATGAGTATTTGTTTAGTTTTGTTTTAATTAATTGTGTTTTTTTTTTTTTATTTTATGTTGTTGTTGTTTTTGAGAATGCTTTGATTTTTCTCCTGCAATACAGTATTGTGTAAGTCAGATATTTTCCAGAAGTAAGTTTTTGATAGCTACATTCTCAAGTGTTTGGGTGTTGTTTTTTTTTGATGCCCCCCCCAGTTGGCTGGGTGCTGTGTCCATACTGGTTTTAGTTCAGCAAATTCAGAGCCCCAGGGTGAAATAAGGGGCTGGATCAAGTTGGTTTGCAAATTTTTTGCTTAAGTCCTTTTAATTGTGTGAGTTGCTAATCAGGAAAAATAAATGAAAGTCTTTAAAGCTGCATTTCTGTCTCAGTTTTCAATTACAATGTAGTAACTATTGATTATGCAGTATTAAAATTCATCAGTGTTAAATGGAATTATTTTGTAATTTTAAGATTTATGGGTAGTTATTTACAGGCCTGTAAAAACAGATGCTAAAGCAAATAGATAGGTAAGTAAAACGTTGTGCAGAAATCCCAGCATTCCCTCAAGTTTTTCACTCTGTTCTCCTCTACCAAAGGTTACTGTCTGTCTTAGGCCTCTCTCAATTAATTTTACACTGGAGAGTAATACTGGGATTTAAAAATGGCTACAAATTGATTTTTTTTTCTGTATATGGCCTCTTAAATAAATATCTAAATCTGATAGCCTTGCTCATGTAACTCTGCAAAAATAATAAATACAGTTTTCTGTATTTATTATATTCTTCTTCAGTCTTCTCTTATACACCTCTAATAATAGTTACTCTGTTTTTAGAATTATCAGCTTAGGACCAGAAAGGTGTGTTATGCCAAAAGCATTTCTGTAGTTATATGAAAAGCAGTTGTCCTATGTTTCATATGTGACCAAATGAAATGAAGTACCAGTTGAGGAGAGGAGGGAAGAGGCATGCTAACTCTTGTTTTTCTGTACTGCTCCCAGTGTTTCTAGCTATGTATAAGTTACTGAACATACAGACCCGAACTGTTCTGCTCTGGTTATTTACATGCTTTCCTCACTCTTCCACTATCAGCTGTTAGGACCACGTGCCTATATTGTCTGTTAATGGATAGGCACAACAGTCTTCCAGTAAGGTTTTAGCAAATTTCTTGTCAGGAAAGTCTTTTGCTAACACTCCATAGGAAAAGCTGTGGCAGTCAAAAATCACCAGTGTATCTGGATGGAAATGTCAAATTTGCTTTCCTTTGTGAAAGCAGGCAAGGTAGTTTGAGCCCAGACAACTCAGAATAAATCTAGTGATATTCATAAATGAAATGTACGTGCTTATTAGATTTGTGTTTTCTAAATTTATATTAGTTTTGCTATCTATCTAGAATGATTTCTCAGGAATTTTTATCAAGAAAAAAGNCTGCACAAAACTCAACACATTCTAGTTGCTCTCTCACATAAAGAGCAACTCCACCACCTCGCTTCCCCGCCCTATCTAATGTCATGTTAATATTTATTGCAGTTGCAGCCAACAGGGCAGCACATACCTGAATATGATACCACACTCCACTTAAAAACCCCTTTATTTCTATGTAGATTGACTTTCTTAGGCAGATGTATAAACATTCAATTAACTGAGATAAAGAAGGATAATGTAAATAACATTTTTACCTCTCTATATTCTTTAAAACCACTTTGGCTTGACGTTGTTGCTTGGGTTTATGACTTCAGGCCAAAAACAGAAGAATTTTGAATTCACCTTCACCCTTAAGAATCCATTGTATCAGTACAATTGTTTAGTGATGAAATAACTGAAATCATAGTGTCTATCAGCTCGAAGTTTTTAAACACTTATGAATACTTCAAATAAAATAACATTGTCAGAAATTTTAATTGGTGTAATATTTATTGCTCATTAATTTACCTAGATTTTGTATCTAAAGGTTTTTCATTTAGTACAGATTTATATATTTTTAATAAGAAATAAGACATGAGGTAGTTAGAAGCAGCACTCCCATGTGTTTTGTTTCAGAAATAGAATCAGTTTCATGATTCCATCTGTCCTACTGATAATATTTGGAAAAACACTCTGGTCAAGTTCACCCACCTGCCAAACAGCTCAGTGGTTCTTTCTTCGTGCTCTTCAGTAATGTATTGTAAGAGTCACTATTCTTTGATGCCCTGAGAGCCTTGGATACAAGTCTTTTAACTTTAAATAAGAATTGGGGGTTTTGTTCATCAACAAGCATATTTGAAACACTGTCTTTTCAGGAAATCAAGGTACAGAGGTCACCAAGGTTCAGCAGAAAGAGAGATATATGTATTTATGTATATACACCCACACATTGCTCACTGACAGTGAGAGCATTTCTGTCACTGTTTTAGATGACTATGATGTTAGTGCTGAGGCCCCAGCTGAGATCAGAACCCCATCATGCCAGACACTGTACAATCGCAGCATAAAAAATAAGCAGTCGAGATGAAACATCATCAAAGATGCTTTGTAATCAGTAAGCAGTGTTTGTTTACTAGCAAAATATCCTACTGGTTAGGAAGTAGTTCTCTTTAGTGCCTCTTTCAGTGGCTTATTTATATGTGTGTTAATTTTTCTTCATTGCTTTAAAACGTTTGTTTGTTCTTACAGCAGTTGAGTGAGATTCTAACTCTGATGCCTTGAGCTGAAAGATTCCTTGGAAAGTCCCTGCAAAAGAGATGAAAGGTCTGTGTTGGTGCTGTGATGGCCTTCCCTGGCCCCGTGGTGGAGAACTCTTACTCCTTCAAGCAATGTTACTCAGGTGGTGGACTGTGTCTTTCTGCTGTGACAAAGAACAGGCTAATCCTCTTTTCCCCCCAAAATGAGAACCTTTGAATAGCTGTCAGCAGAGAAAAAAAAATTCTCTTAAGTGATATTTCTGTGTGGAGAAGTTGCTTCTTGACACCTGCCTTGTTTCTATCCTCCTGGCTTCCATCGTTTTATGTTCTAAAAAGTTATTTAGCTGCTCATTTAGCCTGTTATCTACCAGCTTCCAGTTAGGCATTTACACATGAGTCAAATTGTGTATTTCCAGACTTTGGTGTATTGCATTTCACTCCCGGTTTAGAGAAAAAACAGGAGTTGCTACTCTGGGGGCTCTAGAGATCTGAATATAGCGTATGGCCATGGTTAAAATCAGTGTGTTCATCTTTAGGGCATGCTACAAAGTTGAGAGGGTCTGGCAGTTATCAGGTACAGCTTTCCTGAGCACTTGGGCTGAGCTGGCAGTGTAAGAACACTGATACTGGCAGCAGTGGCTCTGCTGTGCCGTGTTGCTTGGGGGGACGTGGGACAAAACTGGAAATCAAATGCTGAGGCACGTCAGTGGCTGCAAGAACACTGAACAAAGAATGGGCTGCAGTGTTGTTGACCACATCTTTGTCGTAAGGCTCACATCTCCTCTTTTCAGTATCTGTGGATGTTTTATTGGGAGATCCATTGCTATGGTTTTTTTTGGAATCAGTTTGGTTTTTTGTGTTGTTTCACCCCGTTAGGTTGGGTGTGATGGCTGTAGGTAAACTCCTGTCCTTCAGAGTAAGCAAGCTTAAATGAGAAGATGAAAGCTTATTTGCACTCAAACTATAGTAGCTGATCATCCAGTATCATAGCTGTAATTGATGGCAAAGGTAGAAATTGCATCAAAAAAAAGAGTTTCCTTGTTTACAGGTCCCAAAAGGTAACAAATCTTAAAGATAAGGTTTGACTTGAAAGAGCTGAGTTTTATGAACATGTGAGCTTGAATCACAAGTTTTACACTGTCAAGGTGGAAATGAAAGGTTGAGAAATTATTTTTTTATTTTTAATCTCTGCCAGCTTTCTGACTTTGCAAGTGTATAGTGTTCAGTGGCTCTTTGGATGGCATAAATACTATTTTAGGCCTAAAGAAAACTTCTTCCATCACTTCTGCTCCAGGTTAGTTCCCCCAATGTCTCTTGACTGTCTTTACAGCATTGCAGATCTGTCCTTGCCCAGTTGTCTTTCCCCTTGCTGTGTCTGCCTCCCATGTGCTCTGCACAGGAGAGATGTAATCCTGGCTCCTTTTAAGGGCCTTCTCAAGTCCAGGAAGGAGGCAATCCAATAGTTGGCTGTCCAGGATTCTTCCTTAAAAGGAACAATGTATGTTGCATAAAATAACTTTTGCTTTTCTGCTTGGATATTTTGTTGCTGGGTTTTCTTCTGTATTTGTTTGCTGTAATTACTGGGATTTAAGGAAGGGAGGGGGGAAGTGTTGGCTACAGTAAATGCTTTGCAGTCTACTTCCTGCACAAGTCCAGTAATCTGATGGGCAGAGAGGATCATTACCCTTAAATGTTTCTCATGCAAGGTTAAAAAGTGGTGTGTAGCTCTCAGACAATTCTCAGCTCTTGTTTATTAGGAAAAAAACCTGCTAGGTGCTTAAACAGCTTTTCTACAGTATGGTTTCTTCAACTGCTGCCTTGAGTGCTTTTAGCTGTTGCAGGTGTCTCCCTGTTTTAAGGAAACTGAAACATCATCTTCCCCTTCCCTTAAAGATAAATATCAAATTAATGTTTTACCCTTGAAAATATGTAAACAGAAATTTAAGTGCTGGCCAATAAATGAATTTGCTAAAATTTCCTGCTTAATAAAATTCCCCTTAGAAATAAAATAACATCAGTGTTGGAAGTACCAACATTTCTATTTTAGTACAGCCAAACACCCTCTGACAAGTAAATACTTAAACTAAAAAATATCCACCAAACGTGGCTACTTTGTTCTCAAAACATGCCTAGCATTTACCAGGTTTCTGTGCAAGGAAATCTGTTCCATGTACTTGTTTAGTACATAGCTGCTTGAATCAGTGTGTGTGTACGTGAATTACGTGGAGTAATAAATGGTGTAAAGTAATACATGTGAAGTTCGTCTGTAACTGGATAGGCACAACAGGTTTTCAGTGACAAATATTTGGTAAAGATTTTTATATAACAGACTTCTAGGGCATGTATTCTTGAAAGGTATTCACAGCATTGGAAAAAAATAAAAGTACAATACAGTAAAGAATAGATCTATGCTGAGTTTAACAGTTTTGAGATACACTAAACACTCACCTGATTTTGTAGTACCTTGAGGACTTGTAACTAACTCTGCTGTCTGCTTGTTTACTGGAGTATTTGAATTTCTTCTAATGAAAACCCTGGAGAAAGGCAAGTTTCAGCCTTCTAATATTTCTCTGGAATACTGAAAAGAAACTCTGGAGACTTGAGTGGCTGTTTGATAACAATACCCTAAACCAGTAGGCAGGTTTCCTGTCTCCCATAGGTGGGAGCCTGTCAACAGCTATTTCCATTCTATCACTTTTCCTGTTGTCATATTGAAACTATTCATGCTTGAAATCAAGTGACTACATAATTGGAACAGCTTGGAATAAACTGATTGTCAGTCTGCTTTTCCTTTTCTATCTAGATTAACTAGACCATAGAAATAGGAAAGTTAAGGAGCTGTGAGGCTAAGAATCTTTCTGCTTAGGAAAGTAGGTATTTGTATAATATTATCCAATAATTACCTAGACACATAATGAAAATAGCAAAAACTGTGCTGCAGTCAGCAGATCTTCCCTGTTTATATCAACAGCTAACTTGACTGTAGGCTTTGAGGCCACATCAAAGTGAAGTTTTCTGTAGGTGATTTGTCTCCACCTTTCCAATATTTAAGTTTAACAATGTTCAGAAAGAAAAATATATATATATCAACTTACCAATTAATTTGCTAGTACTGCCTTAAGACTTGAAATAGGAACATTTATCTACTCCTAGTTATACACACAGGGCTACTCCCCTGTACAGAGCTCAGGACCGAAGAACAGAGACTGCTTGACTTAGTCCCTTGGACTATTTACAATTCCTTATCTTGATTCAAATCCTTATCTCGAACATTCTCTACAGTTCTGTATACTATTTATTTCATCTATGGGTGTAGGCAAACTTCTGTGTGTTACAAATCAAGCACACTGAACAAAATCCTGTCTTCAGTGAAGACAGAAGCTGTTTGCCTCTTGGAGAAATGTATTTCCCCTGGTTGTTATAACCTGCATTTCTAATGCTTGACTTGTAATTTAGAATTTTCTTCCCATCTTGTTAATGTTCATGAGGGATAAATGGCTATTTTGAATGGGAGCTTAAAATTCAGAACAACTGGATTCTGTTACTGTGGTTGTTACTGACTAGTGATGTGAAATTTTCTGGGTCATATAATGTCCTTCATGTCAGCATCCTTTGTTGTAAAATGAAGCTAATCCAGCTTTGAAAAGTACTGGAGGGGGGGAAAAAAAGTTGTCTTTTAAAGAATGTATGGAGTTCTGCTGGCATTCGAAGTCATTGTTAAAAAACACCTAGGTTCCTGCAAGCAGTACTCACTATTTATGCTGTCAGAGCTTCAGATAGTAACCGTTAATTTTTGGAGCTCTGGTGTGATTATCCTTTTAGCAAATTATTCTGTAAATTTAACTGTTTGGCATGTGAAATAAATACATATACATAGCTGATGCTATTTTGAGCACATGCATTTATGTCCAAGTGTTGAGTGCAGTATATATAATGTGAAATGCACCTGCATTAGGAAAGAAATATGATTAAATAGCATTATTAAATGTAGAAAAAGGGTTTAAATTTGGGTTGGGTTACTATAAAAACACTGAACACAAGACTAATAAAAATAAGGGAAGTTTCTTTTCAGATACATTTAATAGATTTTTAAGGAAGTTCTTCTACTACAAGCAGTAGTAAAAATGCAAAATGGTTGTGACATCAGTACAGGCTGTTACTTGGAAAGCCACAGTCACCTACTCTGCAAGGGTGTAGTTTTTGTTTTGTACGTTCAGAAAATGGACACAACATTTGGTGTGATTTGAAGACTACAGAGTGGATGGATGTAATTTTTAAGGGTACATGAAATTGATGTGACTGCTATTTGTGGCTTGTGGACAGGGGAATCTGGAGATCGAGCTCTGTAGTGCTTAAAAGTGTTAAGAATCTCACCATTAGCAACTCAGCAATTAGCACATGAGACAAATAATTTGCAGTGCTCTGACTGAATCACAGAAGAACAGTGACCTTGCACATGTTCATGCTGCTCTGGCGTTGTGCTTTATCTTCACATGAGCAGATTTTTCTTATTGAAGTGTTAAAATATGTTCTGAAAAAAAGAAACTACATGAATGTTGTTAGGCTGGGGACAATTTCAGTTTCAGATATGCTCATCTCTTCTTTATAAGTGAGTAAATTTAATTGAATGAAAAGACGAACCTAATAGTTTAACTAGAAGCACTCATAATATTATTACTTTTTAAAAGGCACTGCTGTAATGAAGTGGCTTTAAATTACTGAGTGGATAGATTGGGAAGCTTGTTCGTTTTAATGGTGGCAGAGCAGTATGCTTAATTTCATCTGTTTTCCAGAATGTACTGCGATGTTTCGCTGAACACTACTTTCTATATTTAGTGTGATGTGGTCTTGTAAGTAACCAGCCTCTAATGTCTGGTACTTGGAACATTGAAGTGCCCAATAGTTTTGAATCATGGACATGATACCTGAGTTTAACTCTTAAGTGAGGAACAAGAGGAGATTTGACCATCTGTTTTCAGAAGTTCTTCCTTTCTCTTTCCTTCTCTTTCCTCTGGGATCTTGGAGAAACATGGGAGTTTAGTTGGATTGTGAACCCTAATGTGAACTCAAGGAGAGCGTGAATTTTTACTGCTGTTGCTATGTTCAGTGCCTTTTGTGCTTCTACTCACTGTGCTCTCGCTTGTGTTACCCAGTTGTACTTTGTGCTGCTGTTGGTTTAAGATCAAAATCCATCTGGACTTTGTGAGGTTTAAATGGAATCTACTGCAAGAGTTTTACCAGTGGAGCAAGCATGCATACATATATATAATCACACAAGATTTAAATAAGCCCAGATAATTTCCTACTCTATCTGTGAAGCTGTGATTTATCAAATGGAGAGTTGTTCATTGGTAGTCAAATGTTTTTATGCACATTTCTGTTGAGAGAATGGGCGGTGTCTTACTGTGGATGAGAGAATGTTGAACCTGGATGTTTTCCATTATTTATACAGGGTTTTGCTTTCCAGTAAGTTTTAGAGTGGTTGTCATCACAAAACAAGGATCTAATTTTTAATTTGTGTATTCAAGCTGACCTTTTTCTTGAGGTTCACTATATATTTTTCTCTTTCTTAGCTGACTTCTCCATTAGAAATTAAAGCAAGTGTAGGGTCTCCTGAAGATGTTTTTCTCACCATTATGCATCCTGGTGATAAAATTGAGCCTTCCCCAAGAGGTGGTTATCTACATTGCAATACGTCTGCTTGGTTCAGATGGGGAATATCAATCAGAATCTGAATGCATCTCCCATATCAAAAATTTTCTGAGGGGAAAAAAAGTCTGAGCTGATTGCTACTGTATAGCTCGGCTGCTGTGGCCCATGTGAAGCCAGGCAGTGCTGCCGTAATTCATCACTAGTTTTTAAGCATTTTTGGGTGTTTGGAAGAAGTAGTTGTTCAACAGCCTTTTTCATGCCCAAAGGAAGCTTACCTAGTAAACAGAATAGCTGCAAGTTTGTGTTCAGTGTGGTTTGTGTTGGTTTTACAGTTTCAGTAGTAGTGTAAATTTGTCTGAAATGCGTGTGGCTGAAACTTCCTAGCAGCAGTCTGGAAAAATAGCTTCATTCAGGCACAGCAGGCTGTCTTCTCCTAGACTATGTTATAGGTTCTTATCGAAGGAAACTTCTTGTAATCCTAAACAGGGAAGTATTCCATCGTGTTCAGAAGGGATTTGGCATGATGGGTCCATTTATTAGTCCTTGCGTGGCAGTGCTTGAGGAGGTTAGCAGGGAATCTCATTTGGGTGGGACTCATCTCTGGGGGCAAAGGTGCACACAGCACAGAGCTCCAGGACAAATCATGTTTTATTAGGGAAAAATGTTTTGAAAGATTTATGTTACATTGTGGACAACAGAGATATCTCCACAGAAAATACCTGAGCATTCATATATAAATGGTGGGGAGAGAGGAACATGAAAGAGAACTTGAGAGTCAGGTCCCAGTGGTAATTCTCATGAAAACCTTCCTGGTTTTGATGTTTTCTCTCTTGAGCTGTCATCCCTGGAGTACAGAGACTAAAACTGTGTGCTGTAAGATAGGGCAGCATCCTTCCTGTCAAAGCTGGTTATGTAGTGCAGTGCTTGCTGATTTGGCTACCACATCACCAGTTGTCCAGGAGACAGTTATTTAAAGAAAGGATTTTTTTTCCTCAAAAATGATGTAATGTAATATTGACTCTGACCCACGTGCAGATGCTGCTGTGTTTTTTGTTTGAGAGGTTTGTCAGAGAGGTGAGACACTGAAGGTAAGACCACAGCTAGGCAGAGCTTGTTAGGATTATTCATGACACTTCCAGCATTTTTAAAATGTCATTTTTACAACATGAAAGTGGAACTTTCCCATTTACACTGAACCACTAAATTGGACCATTTGAGGGCTTCCTAATTTTGCCACCCTTCCTTCTCTTTTGTATTTCAAACACTCTTTCAAACTTCATGATTTGGATTGGTAAATGAATACAAAACACCCTGAGACTGCTGTAGTTAGAGATACTTACAAAGAGGAGATGATTATTTAGGGCAAGACGTAGTGATAAGCCTTGTTATTCTTTAGAAGCCATTCAGTTAGAGCAGTTGAGCGCGGACGGGAGGTGTGGATGTGTGAAATGTCCAGGTGGATGAACTGACTCTCACTTTTCAGCATCAATTACACTTCTCCTGATCTAGCAAAATGTCTTCCATTTACAGGCAAGGTAAAACTTCTAACATTTTCAGAACTTCTTGCATCTAGTTGGGTGACTTTCACACCAATCAGGCATTAGGTGCCAGTCTCCTTTTAAGAAATTGCAATGTTTGAAGATCTTGTGTGTGAAATTAGGTTGTTTTATTGTTTTCCCCAAAGAATAATATGTTAAACTCACAGCAGCATAGCTAGACTATAGCCTGTGGGTCCTGACCTACATTTTTTACTCTACAGAGCATGAAATATCTTGCTCTATATGATGCCAAGTCAGTGTATGATTAGAAATTATATTAAATTGTATGGTTCTGCTATTCTGGATTAAAAAGTGACTGATTTAGTTAGAGCCAGCTAATCATTATAGTAAGTCAAGATTTGATATATTGTAAAATGAACTTAATGTTTCTTTTCTTCTACCTCATTGCCTTTGCTTTATTTTTCTGGTTTTATATTATTTTTTCACATTAATAGGTGATACATATATATTTTTTAATAAGCAGACCTGATACTTCAGTATTTAAACTGCTGCAAATGTATGGAAAGCTTGAGTTCTTCCTGCACTCTCTGTGATCTGGTGATGATAATGATGGTGTTTCAAACCCAACTTGAACAAAAATAAATGATGCCTGAAGTTTCAGTGTCTTTGAAAATTAAAACTCATGTGCCTCTTTTTCCCATTGCTGTAATTACATAGTTCTAGTCCCAACTCAGTGAGCAGAGATCATTTGGCTGTATGGCAGATGAGGACTCTTCATGTATTGAATTTCTTTTTTCCCCCCTCTGACATATTTTCTTTTTTTTTCCCTACCACTGAAACCATCTCCTCTGTCAGGTTAACATGTTTTGGTCATGAAGTCTGAAACCATAAACCCAGTGATATTTCCTTGAGCTACTCTTAGGGCATTTGAACTCCACCGTAAACCTTGAAGCTGTTTGTATTAGTGCAAGTAGTTCTCCACTGGAACAGAGTGGCTTGTCTTCTCTTGCCCTTCTCTGCATCCCAGAATTGAGAGAAGAAATAAGCTTCAAGCAATAGACTCAAGAAATATGAAAAATCTTGACTTGTATTTTGGGAATGTTTTAGTAAAATACTTGCTGTATGTGATCCCTTATCTTTAGATTGAAGCCAGTGGAAGATAGGGGGGTAAACTCTCGATGAGTTCAGTAATTGGTCTGTGAACCAAGTGTCACCGTTATGAATGTGGCTGTTGCACAAGAACTGACTGAGAGCAGAGCCCTGACACTGAACTTGCTGAATATTGCAAATTATATAATGTCTGGTAATAGATTATTAATATGGTTAATGAGGATAGTTAAAACATGGGGAAAAAGACAAAAGAACTCCAAGCATGATGAAATAAATACTTAGATTCCTGGAGAATGTTTTGATAAATTAATTAAAGAGATGAAAACTGCCACCATTTCTATTGATACAGTAACTCCAGATTTGTTGAATTTTAATCCAGTGAGAAAATGACCCAAAGAATCCTGAAATTAAAACATGTCAAGGTCAAAGAAATATCCCACAGACTCTGGGCTGTGTTACTTTGACCCTGTAATTTATAGTCATTGAGATTCTCAGAAGTAGGCCAGAAGCAGAGGATGGCTTGTGTAGGACTTCATCTTTGACCACAGTCCCACCTTAGAGAATTCCTGACAGTTTTTCCACCTACTACTGTCTTCCCTTTTTAAGTCTCAACAAGGATAAAGAGGATGGCACAACCATCTTCCACGGAGCATTTATTTTCCACTGTCTTGCTTTGTAGATGGAACATAAAAATGAATGGGCTCTTTGTTAATAGGGGTGTGTAAACTTCTTGTAACCCTGAACATTTTCCATAGGGCATGTATAGAGCTGTACTGGGAATCTAGGGTCTTGAGAAAGCTCTGAAGAAAACTTTAGTATTGCTCGGGATATCATTATTTTGTGAAACTAGGATGATACAGAATGTCCTTCAGAATTCTGTCTGAAGTGTCAAACGAGTGGTATCTCAGCACCTTGTGATCAATAGAGTTGTCCTTTATTCCCCTGTGAAAACACATTTTGTGCTATGATGAGATATAGCTAAATTAATTAAGTGCATAGATCATCTAGTCTTAAAATCGTATTATTATGATGTGTAAGAAAACAATGACACTTGATTTTGATTGATCTGTTCAATATATTTGGACAGATCTTTAGCTTCTCAGAACTGGCTTTGCTCTGCTGAATTCATTAACTGCTTTGATTTACATAGTGCTGTTATCTCAGTAGCCCTATATTTATTTTCATTTCTCTTGACTCTTGTTAGCAGGTTTGGTTTTGTTTAGTTTTCGGTTGTTTTTTTTTATAGAAGGATTCATTGTGCTGAAAGAAACTCAGTTTACAGGAATGTGGAATTTCTAGTAGATGTAGTTTGCAGTTTTGTTTCATAAGGCCACAGAGAAATGAATGGAAACCTCATTGAAAAGCATTGTATTTATGGCCCTATTAATTAAGGAAAATATATATATATAAAAAAATTCCTTGAAAACAAAAATATCCGAGCATAGAAAGAGAAGCACTCGGTTTTTTTGGTCAGTAATATAAGATACAAAGTCCGTGTAGTAAACGGGTATAGTGACTGTGATGCCCTTCATTGGAATCACTCTTTCATTCCACTTAGGGGCCTTTGGAAATGGAGAATTACCTGATGGTCTGGGCTCTGCTGGGAAGGAGGGGGTGCCGTATGCTAGTGGATGTGCACACCGGGGTGTGTGGTTCTATTACATGGTGTAGAGGGGTCTTTTGTTCTTCAACAAGAGAAGTAATACCTGCCAAAGGGACTTGACTGCACATCTTAAATTTAAGAGTTTAATTGCTATTGGAGGGTAATGTATTGTCCTGTCAGTGCCAGGATGAAGCTGTTTCTGCTCTACTTTAAGCAGAATATACTTACACTAAAGAAGGAATGGTAAAAAAATCACAGGGTATTCAAACAGCTGAACAATGATTTTGAAACAATGTAAGGTACATACATATCCTATATTCTTATGTTGGTGCCAGAAGAAAATGCTGTTGACATGGAGTTAAAAAAGAACCTTGGCACCCTTACAGAAGTTGCTTGCAGAGGTTTCAGTGCATTGTGCAATCAGTTTTCATTTTTATATTTCCTTCAAGATTATCCCTATCAGCATGAAAAAAAGTGTCACTGATTGAGACTGTCTTGAACAGACACCATAGCTGTGTATAAGCAGATGTGAATTTACTTCATATTTCAGACTGTTCCTCGGTAGCAAAGCTGATACTTCCAATAATACAATCAGGTTTTGGAAATGACCATACCACTGATCTCGGGTATCACTTTCTAGCTTAAATATGAATTCCTGATGCAGAAATACAATCCAATGTGGGGGGAAAAATAAAGAATTCCTCAAAATGTGTTGCAAATACATTTCTTTGATGTTTTTATTGTAGTAAAATACCTAAGAATTGCAGCTTTGCCCAAATCTAATTCTCTTGAACAGCAATTTGCTACAGAAGCAAATGGATGCCTATCAAAGTTTGCAAGAATGTTGAGTTCTTAGCTAAAATTCTCTTACTGATTTTTCTATCTCATTTGTAAATTTGCTTTTGATTTTAATGTCAACATTAAATAACCAGCTAATTTTATTTTTTGACCTTCAGAGATAGTTGGAGGCATTAATAAAGATGTTGAATACTTCAGGAGGTAAGGCTCTTGAACTGTATACATTTTAAAGTTATGATATACTTTTCAAGAAAAGATACTGTTTTGCAAATTGCATCTGCAGAAAAGATCTGAAAGTAGCCTGGGATGTTGACAGAATGGTTTGAATCATTTGACAGAATTATTATTTTTATTTTTAATCAGCAGAATTAAATTGGACATTCAACCAAATTAATTTTGTTTTACCTCCTGCCTGACAGGATATGTCCAAAGAAAGAGGAAAACACTGTGGATGTTATAAAAATGTGTTGGGTGGAAGACAGGAGCATGAATTCTCTCTAACAAAGTGTTCACTAAAGGGTAAAGAGCGAGTTTCCAGTGTAGATACTTTAATCAAAGTTACTTTTTGTTTTGATAGTTTCTAATTATTCATTATTGAAACACTTGGACAGCTCTGTCAACAGCAGTATATTTTCTCTGCCAGGCTAGTTTCAAGTGATTTTCCCCAATACTTACCAAAGGCAGGGCAAAATTCTAGGGTAAGATCAGATGTTTTGATCACTTCTTTTCAATTGCAAGCAGAGCCATTTCTTTGAGCTTTTTTTCCCGTTGTGATGAAGTACTTAGAAAAAACAGAGCAACTCTGCAGAAGATAAATAGTTTGTAGGCAAAAAACAACAGAATTTGAAGATTTATTTTATCCAGCTTGTTGAAGTACTTCAGGAAGAAACTGGAATTGCCAAGCAACTTTAGACCAGTGTGACTCACCAAGACATTTACTGACCTTGAAGATTGGAACGCTCCCGTATGAGAGAACAGCGAAGGTGTTAAATATCTTGGTAAACAAACTGAGTCTGGTTCTCATGTACATGGCATTTGTATTATGCCAAATGAAACCATTACAGCAGTATCTCCAGAATCAGCACTGGTTCTGCAGTATTCACTTAACAGACTCATTTTGGTTGGAGAAGACCCATAAGACAGAGTCCAACCATAGAAAATTAAACACAATTCCTATAGAAGCTTACAGAACTACTGATGTTTATAAATATTACTGCTTCATTATGTAATAGCCAGCCTCTTCCTCCCTGTCCTTCAGATAATTTGATGCTCTTTTCCAGATTATGTCTATTGCTTAAACAGGTACAGAGTCTGATGGGCACCTCTGCCAGTCCTGGTGATGTCACTGAGCATTTGGAGTAGGGATCAAGGTAGAACTGATGCTTCTGTAACCATCTGGTTAACATATACTTATGATTCCATTTTTTTGGCCCTATCTTGTGTATTTTGGAAAGCTGACATTCATTCAGCCTTCCATTAACTTAATTGTATTTGATGTTGAATTTGCCCTCCGCGGAAATAAATCAGCATTTTCAGCATTCTAGGATCAAAGTTCACCACCACTTTGTTGCAGCATTTTATAGAGTCTGCCATTTATTTCTGAGGTTTTAAATACCCAGTGCTGTGATGGATGGGTGCTGTCCATCACTGGTCACACAAGTGAATTTTTGTGAGCAGATTTTTTTCGCTTCACCACTCTAGGAAATGAGCACATAGATTGCATCAGTGAAACTAATTTGGGTCTTGATCATACACGGTATCAAAATAAATCTGTATTTTCTTAGCAGATATCTTTAAAACCAAGTCCTCCTCATGCAGTACACAGAAGTGACCAGTTGTTCCTGCATTTATTCAATATCAACAACAACAACAGTAGCATAAAATAGCAATTTCTTTACCTTGCATATTCCGATAGATAATGCCATGCAAGGTCTGAACTCAAGTCTGATTCTCAATCTGCTTCTCTGTTTGGGAACAAAGCTGAAAGAAATGAACTGGATCTGCAGTGACCACAGCATCAGTACACAGAACAAACCCGGGCAGTAGCCAGAAGTTTTAGATAGTGGACAATAAGCTCAGTGCGAGTGAGCGGTGCTGCTGCTGCTGTGGTGAAGACACCGGTGGGTTCCCCAACATTGGACACTTGTAAGATCCAGCCGGACAGGGTGCTGGGCCATCTTGTGTAGACAGGGCTTTTGCCAGGAAAGCTTGGAGCGCATGAATCCTTGATGGGATCCCTTCCAACCTGGGACTGTATTTTTCTATGGTATGCCAAGCCCGAGCTGGGGGAGAGGCTTTAGAAACAGTGCCTTGAAGTAGCACAACCACCATGTGAACTGCAGATATAGGCAGCCATCCGATACATAAGCTACTCTCAGTTAATTATAGCTTTCATCTTAAGCTTCATGTCATCACTGCTCTTCTTTATTCCAAATTCAGTTAATTCAGTAACTAGGCACTAGTTTGATCGACATCTCAGTGGAACATGAGACTGTTTCAGTATATATCCATGTACTTCATCTTTGTGTCTCTAATTGCTACCATTTACTGTATTACTAATTTTTAAACTGTATTTTCCTCCTAATATATGAGGGTGATTAATATTTTGACCCCTCATGATAATGAACTATTAGGTAAATGCATCAACAAGCAAGTTTCTCTCATTACTCTTTCGTACATTGATACATGAGAAGAAATGCAGAAAGGTACTGTAAGAGTCATATAATAGGAGAGTTAATTAATACAAAATTCAGATTTTCTGCAGTTCAAAGCATCTTTCAGCTGAAAGGAGCCCAGACTACAACTTTCAAAAGGAGGACTTCAAGTGCTCAAAGAACTGCATTTTTGGATGGAGACAGTCTCCAAAACTGCAGAAGTTTATTTCCAAATCCTTGAAGTCAGTGTTTTTTTTAAATTGGTTATGGCATTATATTGCTATTTTGGAGTCTTTGCTTAAAGAGAAATATGAGAAGAAGTTTCTGCAATCAGATAACTACTGTTTCAGAGAAGTGTGCTTTATGCTGTAATATTTTTCTGAGCTAGGTAAGAGTAGGGGAAGTGATACTTTGTAGATGTCTTTCCATCGGGGAAAAAAAAACTCAACTGTTTTCCAAAGGTGCAAAACTATATAGATAATAAATCCTACTATACTACTATGAAATCTTCTACTCCAGCTTTTATGTGCAAATAAGCTGTGATGATTGTTTCTGCAGTCAGGCTGATAGAGCCTCTTGAAGTCAGTGTTCCTTTTGAGAGAAGGCTGTGCTGGAACTTCGTGTCGGGAATACCAGGCAAGCGCTGTGGTTTAGTTCTCAAACACTGGCTCTGGCAGCCTTTTTCCTGAAGAAGAACAAGCAAACAAAATAGTGCCTGTTTTGAGTAACACATATGTTTAGATGTTAAGTTCTCAATTTTGTAACAGAAGGGTTTGTTTTTAAACAATTTTGGTCCAGTAAGTTCATAATGTTGTGGGGTTTTTTTCCTTAGCCATTAACTTTACTGCAGTAGCCACAGTAAACAAATTATCAAGCAGTTCTAGGCCTGACTCAGCAAACAGAATTCTGGGGAGTTTTGTGACAAGTCCTGGGAGATGTTGTGCTGTTCTCTTCTTTATTGTTCACATTGTTGGCCTTTCCCTGCCTTGTCTGCTACGTTAGGGGAGGTGCAGGTGAGATTGACCAAGATACTCATTATTGGTTCACACTTTCCAACTTAAAATACCATTTCCCCCAAAAGTATAATTTTTAGGTTTCTGTATTTCCTGGCATATTCCACTGTGTATAATTGCTTATGAAGTGTTTAACCTTAGTTGTAATAAAGTATAAAATTTAATCCCTTGACATTAAATTAAATCCCTTTAATCTCCTGACATTAGGCCATACTAGTGATTGGTGAAGCATCAAGATAATCTTTGCAGCATTTCTGGCCTCTGATTTGTCTGGTCTGCTGAACTATTGACTATATTCATTTTAACATGTTATGTGCATTAGGAAATCAATGTGGCAGAGCAGATGGAAGCTTTTAAATGGATATGCCCTCTGTGACCAAAATGTTTAGTTTTGAGATCTTCTGTACTGAACTAAAAAGAAATGTAGCAATAGTGGACAACTGCATCTTCTGCAAACACTTATTTTTCTGCAGTTACTTCAATTTTCAACAAGAAATGGATGTTTAAGTTGCATTAGCAATTAGAAAAGTCTTCATTTTGTTTGTGTGATTAAGTTATTGGGAGAAAAATGACTTGTCCATTACTGACAGGAGCAGCCTGATTTTTGCTCAGTTGCATCATAGTTTGACACTGGATAACCTCCCTGCTAACGTTTTGGATTTTGAACCATATCAATAGATGGGACTTCAAAACTTTGTCAGGATTGATTTTTCTAATGCATGTCCTATGTTAAACAGATCAATTTTTAGCAGATCAGATGAGGTCAAGTACAGAGAACACAATGAAGCTTCTCCATGCAAAGTTGGCATGGACATTAGATATGCAAGGAAAAAAATGCAGGCAAAATGATGGTAGAAAATGTTAATGCCAATGGAGGAAGAAAGGGCCAAATCAGAGGTAAATAACATTGCTAAGGGACTGAGATGTGATCAGGATCTATTTTGTACAGTTTGCAGGGATTACAACTTCATGCATGTTCTTTCTTGTGATCTCAGTATTGGGCTCTTGCTCCAGAGTGTTCAAACAATGGCACAACCCCCTTTGCTCTGTGATGCAATTGGAAGTGTTTGAGGTGACACCTGGTTCCTTCCCATCAATGAAAACGATGTGTCTGCACGGGTCACTGTTTCAAATGCTGCTTTGTACGCTGTCGGAGGCACAGACAGTGTACCTTGAGGACATCTGGGGTGAAATGAACCCCCTGGGATTAGCAAACTGCATCACTTTTCTTAACCATTTTATGTTAGCCAGCTAGGTCCAGATATTAGATGAGGATGCTGTGAATTTGCCACTAGACTGACTTATTACGTGTTCTATGTTCCGAGTAAAAGATCATGAAAGAAAGTCAGGAAGTATCTTGATTTGTTTTGAAGGAAATTCCTTCTGCTACCACTTCTGAAGAATATTACATACAGGTTTTTAATTCTTCCATCAGTAATGGTGTTAAATCGTAATGGAATGGTCTATACTGTCGCTTGGTAAAAGTGGAAGGAAAAAGTATAAACAACAGTATGGGTGAGCAGATGAAATGCAGCTCTTATCCCGACATGGTAATAGATACTAACACTCACAAATGATCTAAGTCAGCAGCATGGGCACTGGCATCGAGTGCAGCCTCAGGAAGTTTGCC
>VWZY01005186.1:802907-843320 GCA_013399075.1 Chloroceryle aenea | reverse complement strand
TGATTTTAAACTGAAAGGAAATAGGTTTAGGCTCAATCTTAGGATGAAGTTCTTTGGTACAAGGGTGTCGAGACTCTGGAATAGATTGCCCAGAGAAGATGTAGATGCCCCCTCCCAGGAGGTGTTGAAGGCCGGGTTGGTTGAGGCCTTGAGCAGCCTGGTCTAGTTGAGTGGCGTCCCTGCCCATGGTGGGAGGCTGAATTAGATGATCTCAAGGGTCCCTTCCAGCCTAAGCCAGTCTATGATTTTATGCAGTGCAGACCAAATGACTGATCCGAGTAAAAACTGCATCGTTGTGAATGCTGGTCTGCGAAACTGGTGAGAATCTTAACTCTAATGCAGTGCTCTAAGGTGGCAGCACATGAACGGCCTAAGGAAAGAAATAGGCCGTTGTCCCTTTTTAAATGGATTGAGAAATGTTATTTAATAAAATAAATTAAGTCAATTGCTACTCTGCTTAGTAACATAATAAAAATAAACATGATAAGACATTTTGAAATTGAACTAGTTAATAATATCATCTTATTAGAATTTGCGTTATAACCAAATTAAATTAGTTTAATGGGGAAATGTAATAGTACTCTCTAGATTCTTCCTGTTAAGTTAACTTTGTATTCTTTAATGAATACCTTAATTAGGCACCTTTATTGATGCAGACATTTCAGAAATAAAATTTGGTTCTATATTCTCCTTCACACACGAGCATCCATTAAAATAAAAGTAATCCTGTAATGACTAAAGGGCAATTATTTTGAAAACTTCCTGTGCCTGCTGAAGGGACTCGGATGCTCTGGCTCATCTGTCTGTGCGCAGGGATCTCAGGACTTCCACTGGCATATCACTGCACTATTCATTTGTTATTAATTAATAGGATTGAAAGTTTCTTAAGCGTGTTGCCAATAGCCTGTTATACCATCTATGCAGCAATGTGAGTGTATTTTCTTAAAATAAAATGAAAACCTTTTGGAATTGGTTGCTTTAATTTGTGGTTATGGTATATTAGATGTAGAATATGAGGCGATCGGATGATTACAATCTGTGCACTAAGAAGGGAGAAGTGATTGAGTGACTGAATAGATTTGAGCACATTCTGTGGAAAAAAAGCAACCATATGCCACAAATGTAGTAAATTACGTCGTGGGGGTTGTGGACTTGCGGGCTTATGCTTTGGGAGAAGTAAATGTGAGTTGGTTTCCTTAAATATCCCTTACTGTTATGAGAACTCTATAGTTAAGCAGCCTGAAGCAGTAACTGCCATAACTGCCATCATGTGTTCCCTCAGTTCAGAGCCAGCAATGGGGGGTGTGTATGTGTGTGTGTATATATATATATATATGCATGCATATGTGTCATGTATGTCTTTAATGTTCCAACTGATAGGAGAACACTAGGGTCCAGTGAAACACTCCAAACAGCAGCAAATGTGCCAGGGGAAGGGAAGGAGGAACTTCATAATATGTCCTACTGAGACCAACAGTTGATTGTTGTAGATGAGCCTAACAAGGACATCCTTACATAACCAAGCTGGTTAAAGTACCTTCTTTTATTTTTCCTTCATTAGGAGAGTGCCCAATAATCTGTTGAAGGAGAGAATAGAATATTTCTTGAAAGAGTGGGTGACGTGAAAGCTGTTTGGATGACTCCAGAGACTTCAAAGAGAAGACTAGCTGTTAAAACCAATACTTTCCAAGCTGGCGAGGGAAAAGGGGTAAGTGCAAATCCAAATCTATGTGAGCATGCAGACCATGGAGTGCTTCTGCTTGTATTCTCTGATGGAAAGTTTCCAGGAGGAGCTTTTTTCCGTGGGTGACTTTCTTGACAGATTTCTGAATAAGCGTAGTCTGAGGCATAAGTAATACAGAGACCGAGAAAGCTATCTTTCAAATTGCTTCCATAGTCTCTAGAAAGGATCAAAATTCTCAATCTCTAAAGTTTAATACTGGTTGTCTTTTAGCCTACTGTGAGGATAATTTTTCTCTGGAGGATAAATACCTTAAAAATGAGATGGTGTTCATTTCCAGGGGTTTTGTTCATTTTGAAAACTATTTCCATTTGCAAAAAGTCAACACTCAAATCATTTCACGTGTCTTGTGTAGAGCTTTTATTCTTCAAATTTGAATTAGCTGCAAAGAATCACGTGTCGCCCACATGTGGTTCCTATTTCTAAACCAGTCATTTAAAAGGGGCCTCAAAAGTATCACCTTGATGTACCTGCAGTGAATGAGATTCCCTTTCTCTGTCATACCTGTGATTTAGCAATTCCAGCGGTGGTTTAGATAAGCTAGGTGATGTGAGCTGTCTTGTAGTAATGATAAAAAGAGGGAAGAAATAGAAATACTTTCTACAGAACTTTGAAACATGCAGCAGGATATTGCAGAAAGGGACTCAAATGCCATAGCGATGTTACATCTGAAGTGTTATTGCAGAATACTCTGCTGTAAAAATTCTTTATAGTTGGGAATTTCAGGACAATGCTGCAGAAATATTTCATTTGCCTTAATTATCTGGAGTCACGTGAAATTTCTAAATATGAGATACTATAATCCTTTTGCTTAGTTTTTAATTTACAGTATTGCTTCTTGACATTAAGCTGTTAAACCCATGTATTATAAGTTCAGAATAACTTATTTTATGTTCTGGCACTAAGCTGGAGTTCTTGCCTTGTCTACTAATGTTGAATAATGGAAAATAATTAACTTTAAATTAAAAGTGTTGCTTTTTATTATGTGACAGTATTAGTTATAATATGGATTTCAAAAGACATTTTTAAGTGCAGGCACAAATCAATTATACACAAAGAATAAATTATCTCTACTGCAGAAAGTAGTATTTGTTTGATGAAAAGCTTGTTCATAAAGTGGAGTGCCATTTCTGTCAGACTTGCGTGTTATCTGGGTGTCTTGGAAATGAAGACAGACCAGATAGTTGGAGTGCTGTCCAAGGGCATCTCTGCAAGCTGGAGAAATGGGTGAACAGGAACGTTAGGAAGTTCACCCAAATGGACTGTGAAGTCTGGTACCAGGGGAGGAATAATCCCACACATCAGTACGGGCTGGGGACTGATCAGGGGCATGTGGCTTTGCTGAAGAATCCTGGGGGTGTCTTGGTGGATAAGTGGTCTGTGGACCAGAAGTCTGCCCTTGCAGTGGAGAGAGCCAGCAGCATCCTTGGCTGTATTAGAAGGGCATGGCCAGCAGGTCAAGGAAGATGATTCCTCCCCTTGGCGTTGATGAGGTGTCAGTGTGCTGTGGCTGGTCCTGATGCTTGAACAGAGGCTGAGAAAGCTGTGCTTGTTTGGCCTCAAAGACAAGGCTCTGGAGGAATCTTGTCAATAGCATAAAGATGGGAGTGGCAAGAGGCAGTTGGACTAAACCAAAATGAAGAAATACCATATAAACATAAGACAGGAGCTCTTCATGGTGAGAGTCGTCAAGCACTGGAACAAATTCTTCAGAGTTTCTGGTTTCTCTATCTCTGGACACAGTCAGAACCTGACTGTTCACGTTGTATGTAGGGCCCTTGGCTTGGGATCAGATGTTTCAAGTACACCTTAGGAGACCGAGGACAGCAAATGGAGACAATCCATCTGCTCCTGGGTGAGCAGAGTGATATGTGGAGGATACCTGCCCTTCTGTGCTGCTCCCTCTGAGGCCTTAGCTAATAGTTGTCATTTGTGAATTTGAATTGCTTTGGCAAGGGCTGAGTTAAACACACAACTTAAAAAAATGTGTGTATTAAATGCAGTGTGTTTAATGCTTTTTCTTTTATTTATGGCTTTTTCTTTGTAATTAAATTGATACATTTAAATGCACAGGCATTTGATAATGTTTAAAGAAATGATTTTATTAGAAACAGAAGTGACGTTGGTAAATTGTAACTCAGTGTAAATCATAATTGTTGAGAAGTTTGAATGGGAAATGTTATTATCAAGTAGAAGGTAATTTATGAACAACTAAGGGTGTATAATTTCTTTTATTTGTTACTTTCCAGGGCAGGGAACAAAAAGGTCAAATTACTTGACTTGTCTGTGGTTCTTCTGTTTTTATTTTTCTTGTCTCTTCTTTTTCTCCTTTCCTATTCATAAGTTTGTATGATGTGCCAAGTAAACAAATTTCTGCAGAATTTGTAAATACTTTTGTGCTTACTTGTGAAAAAAGGGGATCCTGCATGGAGATCAGTGCCTTTTCTTTGTATGATAGCTACCATAGCATATGCATTCAAATTGCTTTAGATCAGTACAGAACATTAATAACCCATCAGTTCAGAGAGCATTTTTTTCATGAAATAGAACATCCCATCAAACGTAACCTCATTCCACGTTACATAAGAGGGTTCATATAAGTCTAATGCAGAGTAACATCTGAAATGGTTTTTTCGTACAGCAATCAATATTGTGTCTGCAGTGTTGCTTTTCTCTGCAGATCTGTTGACAGTAAATTCTGTTGTGCTGTTTCCCATTGTTATTGCCACTGAAACAGCTCACCTGGTGACTTCTTAGAATAGGGAAGGGCGGTGATTTAACAGCAACATTTTGACTCCCTGTGAGTATGGTTAGCTGAACCAATGATTAGACTGTCAGGAACCCTGTGCCACAGTTGTATCTACACCTGTAGATACTTGTATCTACTTGTTATAGCAGGCATGGTATTATTGGGGGGATGAATGTAGCTCTACCCAAAGATTTTTGATCTCTGAATTATGTAATAACACAGACAAATGTACCAAATGGTGTTGTTGCACCACAGTATTTTTTCCTATTCAGGAATGCAAGTTAATTCTCATTCTTACGTAGCACTGAAATAGTTACTCTGTGGGTCTCTTTACTATTTCTCAAGGTTGGTGTGGTGTTTGTAGGAAATTGAGACTCTAAAGCCCCAAGTATGTGAATAGGATCATTTCTGGAAGTTTATTCATCTCCATCAACTGCTTGTGTATTTGGCTTTTTGGATACAAAGAATGCTACGTGTTTCAATCCACACACAAAATACAGCGAATGATTGTTAGTCCAATAGCCAATGATGGTTCTTTATTGCAACCACCAGTACCTTTCTTAGGAATGATGCTGGATAATGAGGATGAGTTCCATAGAGTCTCACAAAGCTTCCTTAAGCGGTACTAGCCCACAGGACTGTCAGGAAGGGACGATGCTCAAGCTGTCCCGCCTCCTTCTCCAGCACATGCTAAATACAAACCCGTTCTTCTCAGCTTTCTTTACTGTATTTGCAGGGATGTTCCCAGGAGGAGGTAGCTGAGTTACTTGGGCAATGGTGACAATCCTATATCGACTGCAGTAAGCATAAAAAGTTGTGTCCCTTCATGCACTCATGCAAAAAGTCTTCACACTGTGGCTCAAAAGTAATTTCTTCTGTGAAACAAGGGATTTCCCCCTTCTCCCAAAATAATAAAATTCAAATAAGGAAAAGAATCCCTGGCCCCTGATTTTCTGCTGCAGCATACTCTGAAGTCATTTAAACTTGCACACTCCAAGGTCAAACTTGTTATTAAATGCTGTCAGAGCAAAAGCATTTGCTTGGGTGGAAAAACCTTAAAAATAAAAATCCAAGCAATGAAAAATTGGACCCAACAGTATTCTCTGATAGAAGAAAGCATTTTGTTTTGTCGAGATGTGAAATAGCACATGGGACATTTTCAGCAGAGGGACGCTGTGTTTTGAACAAAGATGGAAAACTAAAGGTGAGGTGGTACATGAGTGCTGTTCAGCCCTGTACTTGAATCAGTCACTATGCTGGTTATTCTAAGGGTGTTTCCCTACTGGTAGAGGACACAATGCTTAAAATTCTCATCAAATTTAACCAACTCTCTTTAAAGGAAAGTCGGGCGTTTGTCTACTAATTCTTGATGTATAGACAATTTCGTGGAGATAATATCAGGGCTTTCTGACAGGAGTGCTCTGTGTGCTTAAAAGAGATGAGGGATACAGAACTGGGCCTAATTTCAGGCACCAGTGAAACCAGTAAGATCAGAGCCTTCTCCAGGGTTCTCTGTGTGATGAGAAGCTGTATGGGGACTAAGCTTCTCTCAGGGACTTCAGTGACCTACCCAGGGGAGGAGAATCCCTTGGGTTCGGGACAGTGGGACTGTCCTCTGTCTTCTGAAATGTCACTCAGCCCTCCTTAGTGTTTCTGAGTTTCACTTATTTTTTATTTATCAGTGTGGCCCTGCTGGTGGTTGAGTAAGGTTACTGTGACTGGAATTTTGATTTTACTTTTGAAATATAAATTTCAATCATTTTCTCCTGATGACAGTGAAGAGGCGCTTCTCCGATCCCATGTAGCTGCCTGTTTCAGGAGAGAGAGAAGGGAAGACATTGGATGGATGAGGAGTCATTTACCATTTGGGAGAGATGTATTTATCCCAAAGATAGTTTTAGAGTTCCTTCTTTGGTGCTTTACGATGAAGGTACTGATGCAGCGTGAGCACTCTGTGGAATGCCTGGTACATTTTATCTGGTGTGCTTTTTGTGAAACTTGGCAATCGTGTTGCTAACCAGAATGGCAGTGGCCTTCACAATTGTATATGCTTGTGAAAGGCAAAGAACATGTGCTTCCAGTCCTCCTGCATTTGTCACATCTGACAGTAGGCTGTCACTTTATTCTCAGCTAATATATATCGTGGTCGCTTTTCTAGGTGAATTCCGTTGATGCTTATTCATTTTTCTTGAGAGTTGTAATTCTTTACCAGAACCTTGGTGGGAAGGTGGGATGAAGGGTTTGTTGGTTGCTTTTTTTTTTGCTTTTCATTCTCAAGCATTAGATAAATTACAGCTTTTCACTTCTGAGCAGAGAGCAGACTTTGAAGGTACTCAGAATGTTACACAAGAGTATCTGTGCATCATCCTTAAGAGTCAGTGGGAATTCTCTAAAAGACCAGGTCAAAATGTAAAATGCAGCTTCACTCTCTGCTTAACACAGACAGCAGTAGTTGAAGTTTGAACCATTTGTCCTGAATTGGTAATAACTCCAAAGGAGTAAAATAAGAGTTTACATGATGTGTAAATTGCCATAATGTACATTGAGTGTCACAGACTGGGAGCAGAGTGAGTAGCTGGTAGCTGATACCAGCGAGCAGAGCTGTAACCTCCTCAAGTTTTAAAAGGGATCCTGAAAAATCTTTCCGTAGAACCATAGAAATACAAGTGTGAATTTTTGAATAGCTTTTTCTCTTACTTCTCTAGCCACAGATCAATATTTACAGCATGTACAACTTAAGTAATATATGCAAATTATTCCCTTTAAGCTTCCTTTTTTGAATGTGTGAACATCTTGAGGGATCATGTAAGACTAACAAATTATAGTGGAGCTCAGTAAAATGAATACCTGTTAAAGCAATACATCCTTTATGGGGTATGTTTGCTTGTGGAAGATGTCAAAAACTTGAGCATGAGATCAAGTGAGTAGATATGTGAAGTATTCAACTCCTTATTATAGCAGTAAGATATTTTTACCATACAGAAATGGAAGATGCTGTATATGCCTTAGAGGAGATCCCTCCAGTCTTGGATGACAGAGTATCACCAAAGCTTCTAACTGTTTCAGTCTGTATTCGAGAAGGTCCCATTTGAAACGTGCTTCAAAGTCTATTGTTTTAAATAGAGACTGAAGAACTTGGGGTATTTACCCTACTTGAGATCTTTAGAGATGGGATGCTCCAGCATGGCACGGGACTGTGAGAGACTTAGTTCCTTCTTTGCCAGTCATAGCACTGTTCCCTGTAATGGGCACAGGGACCAGAGTACTGTAAGAATGTGGTGAATAAAGATAAGCAGAAATGTCTGAAGGTACAGATTCACGTCTGTTCTATGCTGCTGACTTGAATTATATAATTAAAGAGGAGACGTTGTCCCTGCTCACTGCAGGGCGGTTGATGACTAGGTGACCTTTAAAGGTCCTTTCCAACCCAAAGCATTCTGCGTGTCTGTGGAATGAGTTAGAACTTGTCTGAAATTCTAAAAATCAACGCCACAAACTGAAAAGTGTTTGGCTTTTTAGACACAAGGTGTTCTCCTCTCTTGAAAACTTTGTAGCAGCAGCTGTAGAAAGTAGAGGAAATAGTTTTTTATTAACAGAAATGGGAAATCTCTGGTTAGGTTACTCATTAATTTTTTAGTGGTTTAAAATTAGATTATTTAATGTTTATTGAGTATTTTATGAAAATCTGTAGTTGTATCCTGATCTGGTTACCATGACGTCTGGGTTGTTAGTGGCTGGTCTTAGGTGTCCCATTTTGAGTAGTTGGGGTATTGTCAAAACCATTCATCAACTTATAAAATTGTGTCATTTTAAAATGTGTTGGCTAACAAATCTCAACTCATAAATCATGATGCAAATTATTTTTTTAGAATGGATGTTTGGTATGATCAGCTAATGTGTTTTTAATTATGATTATCCCTGCACAAAAAAAAAAAAAGAAAATTGTGTTCTACTTTGTTAGGTAGAGCATATAATTTAAAACACTTGATATGATTTAATCAACATGAAGTAAGAGCAGTAGCTACTCAGAAAAATTCTCTGCAGTCACTGTGAAGTAATTCTTATGTTCAAGTAAAAAGGAGTTAGGCTACTAAGTACTAAAAAGTTGTATCTCATGAGGACATTGTGCTGCTCATCTGAATTCCAGTAGTTTCCTGGGGTTATTAAACTCTGCGCCGACCATTTCCAGAAGAGGGGTCAGATGTAAATTTGTTTCAGAGAATGAATGCAATGTTGTTAATAAATGTCTTAAGGAATATCTGCAGTAGGCTGCTGGTTGGTTACTGCTTTCTCCGAATGGCAAATGATGATCATGTGCCCATCCATAGACTGCCATATCACAGTGAATTGAAGTAACTCAACTAATTGCTTCCTGTTTTCTCCAAGGAGATGATCTTTATATCAGTAAAAAAATGTCACAACCGTAAAGATGGCTTTGATACAGGACAGCTTTCACTTGGCAGTGAAGTGGTTTTTGTTTTGGAGTAGCTAGCAAGGTACGGGTTCCCAACATTCATGTGAGGATTCAAGCTTTGTCTCTTCTGCATATGTTCCTCTCCTCAGCTCAGGAGCAGTCTTACTGTGCATCCGTGGGTATAGCTGGAGCAGCACAGCTTGGTCACCACGTACACTTCGCTGACACTCTGGCTTTGCAGTAGTAGGTGTGAGTCATCCACCCACCAGTATTGTTCAGATATTTTGTGGTAGGTTGTCTACTAGGGGTCATTTTCTGTTAATTTTTAGTCTGTCTGTGAAGTTCAGCCATTCTCATAAGAGCACATAAAAATGTGTTTCAGTTTAACATGTATTTTATCCGCTGGTGAGCATATGCTTATGTTGTTCGGGTAGAAGTCTTTGTGTCAGTGGAGGTGATGTTTTGTTTTTTAGTTGTGAACACCTGCCTGTTAGGAAATGAACTGAGCCCATTAAATCATTTCACAGAGGCCAGCAAACAGCTGTCAGATGGCAGTGATATAAACTTTACAATAGCAATCAAAATTCCTGTGAAACTGCCCAGAAATGGTTCTGAAGGAGGAGGGGAAAAAAAAGAAAAAAGGTCATATGAGCAGCAGTGTTGGAAAAGAAGCAGCTGTGTCAGCAGAAAGAACAGTGCATTGGGTATGAAGGGTTTGAGCACTAAGACAACACATAGAGAATGTGCTTTTAGATAACATTGCAATGAGTCTTTCCTTGCACCTCCGGTAGCTTCTGCCTTGGTTATGAGAAGTCATTGTTGAAATAGTGAGAAGTCATAATATTGTGCCATATCCGGTACGTGCTGCTGCTGTCACCGTGTCTGCTCCCGACCCTCCTATCACTTAATGTAGAGGCTTCTTCCTGTATCTCTGAACAGATAGAGGCTTTCAAAGGAACAATACAGAAGAAAATGGAATAAAAATAATAATAGCAGATAGACAGTGTCTTTAGTGGTAGTATGTACTTCTCGGCAGCAAATTAATTCATGGTAAGTTATTAAGCCAAAAAGCATTGATGATATTTGAAAAGAGAAGTGTCTGTACTTTGTATAGGTCTACTCTGTTCTCTTTCACAGGTCATGCATTGTAATGCTACCATCAGAAAAAGCCTTTTTACTATTGTGTCTTTCTGACAATTGTAAATGTGATATTATGCAGTGGAGTTATGGAGAAGGAGAGATGCAGCTGAAAAATGGGATGTGTTCTAACTGTACTGAGGGTGCCCTCTGCAGAATGTTACATTGTGTTAGTCTGGAAGGAAGACTTGCCTTATTTTATTTTATATTTTTTTAAACTGAAATACTGTAAAAGACCACCTTATTATGTCCTTTAAATACTACTAGATGTGTTCCTGTTGGAAAGGAAGGAAGGAGAAAGAGGAAATAGTGAAATTAATAATGGGTAAAATATTAAGCTTACACTAAAGATAACCTATTCTGATGCTGGTCTGATACTTTACTGTTGACTGTGGGATACATAATTATATTTATGGACATAATTTCTTACCTTTTATTACCTGATGACCATCAGGCACATTCAAGCTGACACAAGCTAGATTTAAGTATCAAAACTATTTGGGAGTAAATTTGATTCTAATAGAAGGTTTTGCACTTGGGTCATTTCTGTTTTTTGGGAGCTGGAATATAGCATTTTTCAAACACTACAATTCATTGGAAAAATGCCCTGTGTTTTGTGAGTACAAACATTAATCCACGTGTTCAAGTACTTAACCCTGCAGCTTCCTACCTGTGTGAGCTGTAGATGAAGAATTTGGGAGAGGAGTGCAACAAGAGGCTTAAAAATAAGAGAACGTACGGCGAGTGCTTGGAAATTTGTATGAAGTGCTTTTCCTTCCCCTCGTAACAATGCATACACTTCATAGTGCAGTTAGTAACCTGCTTTTATGTAACTGGATATGTGGTATGAGGCACGACTGGGTATTCAGAATCCTTCCCTTTGCTTTTATCTGTGAAACAGCAGGACAGAGAGAGAACAACTATTTGTGTTTCTGTACACCTGGAAGGGGAGACACTGAGTTGCGATGCACGTGTTGAGGCATCCGATAAATATATCCCCATCAGCAGTGACTGGCAAGTAATTTCTTAACAGGACTTTTTTTATCCACCCTCTCATTTACAGTGAACTCTTAGGGACTTTCCAGGTCTCCTGCGATAAAATTTGAGATCAGCTTTACTTGGTCTTAGGTTTTGGACAGAACCCAAGAATCTGACTGGAGTTGTTCAGAACATTCATTATGTGTCCAGTCATTTCTACTATTTTAAGTAAACATTCTGCAAAGGTTTTTTTAGTGCAATTTAAAAGAATTTTAGTAAAAGATGAGACAAATGGCCTGAGCATTGACAGCAGAACACAAACATTTTATGGGCTAGGATGGGTTGTACTTTGTTTCAAGTGTGTGTCTTCAGTGCTGGAGCTAGCCTAGAAATAGTCCTTGTGTGGTAGTTATGCTGCTTAAGCTCTGTGTAGTAGCTGGAGTATAATTGCAGATTTTATGTACTAAAAATGAAGTAGCAAAAACTGTCCTATGGATAATTTGCATTTAGTTAATTTCTGTGTATTTAGTTACTTTGAGAAGTTAGGCTTTTTGAGCGTATGTAGCACTTCATCTGCAGCACCCTTCAGCAGAAGTACCAGGGGTCACGTGTTGTACCTGTGTTAAGCTGCCCCTCTTTTCTTAGTTTTTGTTTTTTTGGACCAATTGGGTGCTGCTGCCTTGGGAAGCCTTCTTCATTCCTCACTGAAAGGTAGAGAACAGCCAGATCCTACCCACCTCTTTCATGTCCTAGATGATTTGTAGGTCCCAGCTCAGTTACCACTAACTTCATATAGTCCTCCCTTTATTCTCAAAACTCCCTGGCTCTATTTCTTGCCTTTACCAGTTGCTTTCCATGCAGGCACCTCTCTTCCTCCATCTGCATAATTGCTTTGACAGCCTTTGGTGAAGGACTTCATCTAAGGGACGTGGCTTAAAGGTAGGCAATGTCAGTGTCAACCCCTGCAGGCAACATCAGTAATTTTAGAAGGCAGAACCCTACAAAGCTCTTCCCCTTGACAAGCAAAAGAAACTAAGTTGAGATTCTTCCAGGCTGGGTTTGGAATTTACATCTCTACAGATTTTCTTGGGTTATTTTGTTAAATTGATGTCACCCCTATGTCTGGTATCTGGCAGCACATCAGGACTGTTGCACGGTAGTGGGATTTTTTTGCTGTGCAGTAGTACCTGCACAGGAGTCAAGAGGACTTAAGTGTATGGAAATAAACCTCAAATCTAGGAATGATCTTACAGTTTCAAGTGTAGCTGAACGTAGACAGTAGGACTGAAAGGTACTTCAGTAGTGTGTTTAATCTGTTCAGGAGGGCTAAATCAGGTTCAGTTATTCCTTAGTTCAGGACAAATAATTTTTCTAATATTTTTTGCTAACATTTCTTTGTTATCCTTTGGATCCCAACTGTGCCGTTGGTTCTGGTATTCTTTGTGTCACATACCTAAGTCTTCATTGGCACTTGAAGAACTTGCGCTGTCAGTGCTACTTTTTTAAATCTCAGCTCATTATAATGAAAACCTTGAATTTTGTGTTTTATTTAAAAAAGAAAAGGTCCACACCTCACCCTAGTTGTGTGAGGTGTTTCTGTACACTTCTCTGGTGGACAACATAATCGATGTTAAGCATGCCTGGTAATTAGGGTTGTTTATAGATAGTTGCGGAGGGTTAAATAGACCTTGCAGAAATGTTTTGGAAGGAGTTCCATTAAAACTTCCCTGTAAAAGTGCCATCAATAAACTCTCCCTTTATTCAGTGAGCGTTGCCCTTTCTGAAAATGCTGCATTACGATAAAATAATTTTGAAGAACAAAGGCTTATCAGAGATTCTCTTTAAGGCTTATCCAAGCTTCCCTTAAACAAATTCTTTAGAAATATAAACCTAGATTATCAGCACTGCCTCAGGGGCATCTCTGGTGGACTTCTGTAATTAAAAAATGGAACCCCAGACAAGGCAATGAATATCAGGAAAATCATATATAACAAATAAATTGGTTGAGCTCCTGATGACAAAGGGTGGGTATGATAAACTTGTGTGAGTAGTACACAGGATTTTAGGAACACCTTGTGCGGAGAAGGACAGAATGACCTCTGCTCATGACAGCTGAGATTTCCATCTGGTCTTGGCAGGTTTCCTATGTCAAAATCTTACAACTTATCCGCTTCATTTCACATCATGGGCTAAAGCTGTTGAGCTTGTGCGTTACCACCTTCTTAGTGCATTCTCTTGGTGTAACTGCTCCCAAATACCCACCTTTTCCCTATTTTTCCAAATACTTTCAAAAGGACCCTTCAGAAAGTGGTGATTTTTTTTAATGCAGATAAAAGCTGCAGAATTGACCATAAATACTTCCTTATCTGGTCTTGCTTGTAGGCTGGTGTCTCACTCTCTCATGGAAAGTGCTTATATCAACACTAAACCTTCGAGTTCGGTAGAGTACGTGCTGAAGTTTTGCGTTCAGTCAGAGATTCTTAAAGATGAGGCATAATTCTCAAAGCAAAGGAGCAATAGAAGAGAAATTAGCTCTTCTCTTAATCACTAAAATGCCGTTACTTGAATTGCAGTACTTAAACTAGTTGCTGACTAGTGAGACCATTTGAAATATTCTCATCTATTCTTTTCTTCTGTTATATCTCAGTGCTTGCCAGGCTGTCTCACTGTCTCAGTTCTCTAGCTGGCCTTTTTCAATTAAGATGTGAAGCATTCCTTTTTTTGTTATATAGATTTAATTAAAATTCTTTGAAATATATAATGCTGGAGTGTCGGGTGTGTGTCTGTTACAGTTCAGGAGAATTAAACTGGTGCTTGTTCTATCATGTGGAGAAGATTCAGGTAATTATTTTCAAAATGTGGGAACTATCCTTGGAATCTCATGCAAAAAGCTCTGGTTATTTATTATTCCTACCAGTCTCCTAGTTCTTGAATAATAACAATAATCATCTCTACATTTTAAAGCAAGCCAATAAGAATGGGGTTCTGTGAGACTTCTATTTCCTTTCTTTACTGGATTATAGAAGTATCTTCTATGATGGCACTTTTGTAATAATTTTCTCTATAATTCAATATTTAGTATCAAAACTATATGATGGTCAGGAAGTCAATATTTAATATTCAAATTATATGGTGGTCAAGTGAACAAGGTACTGGACACTTTTTGTTCTTTAGGGTGTCTCTTGCTTTCCTGTAGTGTTGCTTTAAAAGCTACAAGATTCAGAATACCTCTAAAAAACCCACCTGCTACTAGTTTACAGTTTGTGCTTCTCCACCAGGCTATAATACCATTTTAAAGACAAGGGAAAAGCAAAAAGGAAGAAATAGTGAATTTATTTCCTTAGTCCTTAGCTAAGTATGAAGATTAAGAATTATTCCTAAAATTCTGTGGGGTGGAATGCTGTACTAAGCATTGGCATTATGTTACTGTGAGGGGATACTGAGCCTTCACCTCGATGTGACCTGCACCTCTCCACTGTTACGTACGCAGAAGAATTTGCTGTATGTCAAATTTTGTTGTGTAGTGAATGATTCAGCCCCTTGATTCCCGAAGAGGTTTGCTTCTATGGAGTACAAAGAATCTGGAGAATGAGAAAGCTGATGTTTTCAAAAGGACTCAGAAGCCAAGTCAGTTCAGTAGGTGGAAGGTGCATTACCTGTAAACCTTGAACTTGCCTTGAACCCGGTTGTGTGCATGTTAAAGATCTGTGATAAACATGTTTACACTTCCTCTTGAATGGGCACTTTGGGAAAAGAGTAACTTGGTGACTCTCAAGTCGTGTCGTTAACATGGTAATGGATTAATGCAATAATGGATTAGTTGTTTAAAGGACGTGTTGCATTCAGGAAATTCAGTATTTAGGATGGCAGTAGTTAGTAAACAAACTGAAAGATAATTTATATCTCTGCTGTGCTAAGAATGGTTCCCCTTTCTTCTGATGTTATGTAGTCCAAGTTTCTGTATAACAACGTCGCAGTCTGAGGAAAATGTTACTCCCACCTTCTTAAATGCTCTGGAATGCAAGAAATGCCATTTCTGGATGTTCAGTCACACTTCTTCCACATACACTCTCCATGGAGCAGTGCATCTGTAGTGTTCTAATTACAGCTATGAAGCAGTAGTAGTACCTTCACATCTGGGATACTAACCCCAGCTTCTGAGTAAGATATTTCAGTAATAAAGAATAGCCATCTAAGATTGTCATGTGTTACCTTCCCTTAAGAAGACCCAGCAAACCCGGAACAAACGGACGGAGAGATCCAGATCTGTCAGTGACATTGTGGTTTCTGTGAAGAATCAGTTGAAAGATGAAATCACTAATTGAAGGGCTTCATTTAAGTGGCAGGTGTGACAAAGCTGGAGAGAATGAATTACAAATGAGCAGCTTCTGACCACATATTTGCTGCTTAATATTTGGCACAGACAGTGATTCTGCCTTGTGCAAAGGGATCTGCTAGGCTCTGGTGGAATCTCTGCTCTGCTTTCCCAGACTCTTGGAGGTTTTCTGCCTTATTCTCCTCTGGATAACTTATCAGTACCATTAGTTGGTGAAGTAGCAGCTCAGTTAATACTCCTGTCTTCTCCTTCCCCCCAGAGAAGAATTTGTGGAGCTGGTGACACCAATGGCCAGACAGTTTTTTTACATTAAGGCCTTTGAAAGTGTATAAGACAAGGGGGATTGAAACAGAACTTGATGCAAAATTTCCTTAAATGTCTACGATCTTCATTGAATTATGTAATAACAGTACCTAAAGAACTTAAAGATCACAGATTTTAAACTTTGTCAGGATATTGTGCATGGATTCCTAGTAAGGTTCCAGTGAGAGATTGACCCCTTCTCCTGGTTTTTGCAGCTGGCTATGGTGAAATGCTGAAGCTGTTCACATTGTAGCTATCAGTCTTCATCTTGGTTGTTCATTAAATGCTTTGAAACTAAATAACCACCTGCAGTGGATCTGCATAAGCATAACAAAATATTTTAAGATCAAATAAAAAAGGAAAAAGTGGTAATTTGGTTCACTTACTTGACAAGATTAATAAATGAGAAAACATAAGATGTGATAATTAAATTACATTATTTTTAGACTTGATTAACTTCATTTATCTCTTCATTTTCAGATTTCTCGAAGCGTTTACGTATGTCCCCTTTGGGATGAAAAAAAAATTATGAGAAGGTCAAAATCTAAGAATTCTTAATTCACATCTTGGATGGATCTCCACTGCCTGAACTGAGCATACTTCTGCTGTGAAATCAGGTAATTTGAAAACTTTCTTTTACAAACTCTATGAAAGTTACTGTATTTGAACCAAAGCATTTATTTCATTTTCCTTCAGAAGTTAATTTTCAGAGAAAGGATTGTAGAAAAAAGATGTTATAAAAGCTTAAACTATTTTTTTAGTGGACAGTGGGACTAGTTATGTATACGAGGTGGCACTCTGCTGTCTCCCACTTCTGTGGGGAATAAAGAAAAAAATCATAGGCATGATCTGCATCAAAATATATTCTTGATAAGCTGTAGAGAAGCTTTTTCTCAGCATTCAACCTTTCCTTGGCATGATTTTTTGTAAAACTGCTCTCAGAACACCTTTGAGAGTCCCAAATACAGGCTACAATGGCATGTGATTTCAAGAATTCTGAACATAAGCAGGGAGAGGGAGGAGGGAGATGATTGCTGCATAAACACATAGCATGAGAATCTTGGGACTAAAAGTAAATGTCAGTTAAAGCAGATGGGTTTGGGTTAAAGGCCTAATTAGTCTGTCTTTTTACTTTATTGACATATCTGATGTCCTGGTTTTCAAATCCTAATGCATTTAGAAAATGAAAGGGCTGTGAGATAAATCTCAGCTATCTTCTTCAAGCACCCTGTTCCAAACAACTATGTTGCTCTAAGAGAGACAGAGACTTCAATAATATGTTGATGCTTATGGATTGCAGGGACTGTTTGAAAGACAGCTGAAAACTTTTAATTTCAGGAGCTTTGGATCTGCCACTTGGTAAATTTGAGTATATGTGTTCAGCAAGACCGTCAGTGATTAAAGGTTTTAAAAGAGTGTGTAACAGCTAATACCAGTCTAGCTAACTAACACTGACCAGCGTGGGCAGGGAGAGTCATGTGCCTCAAATCAGAACAGATAAACTTGGCAATTGTTTGTTTTTCATGTACTTTCAGAGGTAAATACATCCCACCCTTTCTGAAGCTAATAGACCAAAATTTCAGCATCGAGCAGTTTCACAGGTGCATCTTGGGCTGAATATATTATGTGTATGAATAATAGAATGAATGTGTGAGAGAGTGATTAAAAAATTAAATTGATCTGAGCTTTGAAGCTGACTGCTCTGCTTTGTGTTTCTAACACATCAGGGTTTTTTTTAATTTCCTGCTGACACCTCAGGTTAATTTTTTTGCTGGTAATTAACTTGAAAGCTAAATGTCCAACCTAAATATGTATGTATAATTACTGGGTTAGTTACCTGTTCTAGGCAGATAAATTTTTTTTAATGTCTAAATATAACAGTTACTGTACAGTCACTTTTCTGCATGCCACATGCATGTTTCCCTCCAATCCTTACACATAGTAAAATGTCTTCAGTTTTGTTTTTTTTTTTTTTTCATACCTTTAAGAGATAAAGTATCTCCTGGAAGAACATATCTCTTAGATGTAGTAGTCATTGGAGAGTATTTCTTGGTTTTCCACCATTAATATGAAGCCATGTAGATTTTGCTGAAGTTTCCTGTACTCCCAGGAGTGACAGATGCATTCAATGCTTAAGGGAGACAAAGATTTAAAATGTGGGCTGTATTTTTGTCTGAAAGGTGAAACTTGCCCTGTCTACATGCGATGTTTTCTAAAATACTGAAACAGTTGCCCTGGAAATGGCAGAAATCGTCCTTTTTCAGCTAATAGAACCACACCATTACCACAAAACCACAGGTGAAATTCCAGACAGTCTTTTTCCCAGGGTTCACTTGTTAGTGGACTGTTGGAAACAAGAAAGGAAGGCTAAGAGAGTGTCAGAGGTAGGGAGGACTATTTTAGGGTCTTTATTTGCCAGTCCTTATTTCTCCTGGTAGGTCAGAGTGGCTGGTAGAGGTATAATTCCAGCTTTGTGTGCTCTGTTAACAGTTTCTAATTGGAACAGAAAATTAGCAGATCTTTATTTGCAAGTGTCTTTCTCAACCGTAGTAACTTGGAGCAGACACAGGAACTTAATCTCAGTAAGATTTATTTTTTTTGACTGCTGTTGGTTAGAAATACAAAAGGTACTTAGTGTGGTCTGAAGTGATTGGAATGGACATAAGCACTCTTGAGTTGGCAGAGGGTCTGGGCCTTATAGTGAGAACAGAATGTGAAGGTCTTTTAGTCCTGGGTTGTATTGAAGAGATAATAGGCAAAGGCTGTTGTTTTTTAGGTTAACATTTTTGTTCTGTGGAATAATGGAATTTTAGTCTCCCACATAGAATTTTATTGCCCCTCAGCATAACTTTAATTTCCATTCTACCGTTTCTTATGTTGTTCTGTCCTGCAGGCTCTTCAGAATCATAAAATAAATGATATCAATCAAAAACGATCTAGTAGCAATGATAAGAATTTCCTCTGCATTATTTTGCTCATGTTGTTTTTGTTTAAAAATACGAAATGGGTTTGTGTGTGGTTGTGAGCATGTTCTTCTAAACTAAATTATTCAGGACATAATTAAATAAATTCCCCAAATTCTTTGAGTACTGCTCTGGTAATAGCAGCATTAATAAAGACACTCCCCTACTGTTTTCTAAGTGCCTTTGCTGCTCCTATTCCATGAAACAAATGGGATTTCCTGTTTGGCTGAGGATGACAGTCCTGAAGAATGGAGGTGTAAAGCTTGAGTATAAAGACGTGATCTCTTGAAAGCCTTGCCTTAATTTCCACTAAGCTCACATGTCCATGTGATACCTCCTTAAATAATAGTGTTTTAAGAGTCAAACCCACTGTCTGTACTTGATGGATGGTCAGGTCAGTTTTCTGTCACAGAGCATGGATAAACATCATCCTACTGCGGCTGTTGAAAGTATTGATATCTAGGTCCAGACTATCTTCTGTGGATTTCTCTCTGGCAGCTTCACCTGCACTGTTGTAGAAATGTGTGCAGTTGGCTTAGAAAGCAGAAGAACTGCAGAAACTAATCCATTAGTCAGCATTTGAATGGTTTGGGACCTTGAGTCTGTATTTTTCTTAAACCTGACCTTCTTCGTTATACTTGGTAGTGTTGCACTTATGCTTACTTATTTTTTATCTACTGAATTCATTATTGAGTTTTCTTTCTTCTAACAGGAAAATATCATAAGCTTTTTGGTTTTATAAGTATCTCAGAATAGCCCTGAGCACTGCTGCCAAACTCAGAAATTTTTATTCTTTGCATGTTTGGGGGATCATAGGAGGACTTGACCCAAAGACATCCGGAACAAAGCAGACTGAGCAGGTTGAGCCATGATTGAGCAAAACACTGTGATAAGTAACCAAAGAGTTCAGCTCATTGTCACTCATAAGAGACTTTCTGTCCTTAGGTTGAAAGTCCTGGGGCTGGCAGACAACTATTGTTAAAAGAGAAGGTTGAAAAGGCAAAAGAAAACGTTGCAATTTCTAATATGTGGCCAGAAACTCCCAAGGAAATTGGTCTTGTTCATTGTGTAAAACTTAATTTATTCTATAAGAAGAAAGTAAACCTTGGGACTTAATAGAAGCAAACTAAAACTATTCACTTAAATATTTTCATTGCTAAGTGTGTGTGCTTACATATATATCCATCTCTCTATGCAAATATACATAGATACAGATATAAAACACCCTTGCTAGGGTTAGTTTGATTTCAAAATTCATTAACTTACTGAATTTTTACATCCGGCTGGCTATGCTTTCTGAAAGGGAAGGAGAGTGGAAGGTCCCATGAGTTACACTGACTAGAAAAGCAAAGTTCCCCAAATTCCTAACCACCAAACTGAGCACCATCTCCTCTTACCCAAGGCAGGTAGATGGGCACATTTTAGAAGGCCAGTTTAGCACCTTCCCTTTACTGACTGGGTTTTGTCAGTTCATCTTTTCTTTTCAGTCTATGCCAAGAGATTATAACTGCTGATGAAATTTATTGACTTACTGCAACCTCCAAGTAGGCTAAGTCCCTTCCAGAAATAAATCAAAATGAATAGGTGTTCTTTTAGATGAATTAACATCAATGTTTTGCAATAACTTAAAACTAACTGCATGACTTAGGGCTACTACTGCAGAGAGCAGAAAGGCTAGAGTGACCTTGACAGAACCAAGAAAAGAATGCTGTGTTCCCTGCAGCTTCTAAGCTTCTAAACACAGATGTGCATTATAAAACCTTGCCATACAGCAGTCGGGTAAATCTTGTTTATTGGGTACCCCTGGTTTTTTACCCACTTAAATCTTCTGGGTGCGTTAGAGGTGGAGTTAGTCTTTGTGTTCATATACAGTTGATTAGAAGGGTATAGAGAAAGGTAACTCTGAAGTGGAACATTATTTTTATTCATTATTTGCCTTGATTTAATGGTGGCATAGAAAAGCACCCATTATTTACTCTGAACTCCTTGACAGTATTGAAAATAGCAAGGCACTCCACCCTGGATTGACAGCATAGCTCTGGAAAGAAATGTGGGTAAGACTGCATGCCTCGCATAACCCACTAAGGCTTTGTCCAATACAATTCTGTTCAGAGAAGATCTAGTTCTTTCCAAATGCCATTTGAAAAATGTGAACTTGACAGATTGTCCTGGAGGTCTGTGATCTGTTATTCATGTGTGCTCAGCTAGTAAGTCTGGCTTTGATTATCTGGGGACAGGATTCCTACTGGAGAATGGGGGAGAGGCACACAGTCAGACAGGGAGAGACAAAACCACAGAGGCTTGGGAAGCAGCAAACTGCAAATAGTGACCTCATGCAGTAATTACTAAGTGGCCTGTCCCTTTTAACAGCATCTTACATTTCTAGAGGAAGCAAGAGAGCATAGAAGGGCATATGAGGTAACTCTTACATTTCTAGACTGATAAACATTGAAATGGTAGAAGAGCCTTTTTGTTTCCCCAGTGTTCCCTTCCCTCTTGAGTACCTAAGTAGTTGTTAAGACCAACCAAGCTGTAAGAGATATGAAAGTGAGTATTACTGGTATGTTGGGATGGCTGTGTGGATACTACTGAAGGTAGAATCCTTAAGCCAGATGTTACTGCCCAGGTGTGATGCTCAAACTTTTTTTCAGCTCTGTGTTGTAATACCTGGGTGTTCAGTCAGGGCTTCTCAATTGTATTCATGGTTCAAGGGATCATTTTAAGAGTAACAAGTAAATGCTGCTTGAAATTTCTAACAGTTCCTTCTGTCCCTGTTTCTGCTGAGCTCCTTTGTTCTTTCTGTCCCCTTCTCCTCTGCTGGAATTTCACATCACTAGTGAAAGGAGAGAAAGACCAGAGCAAGGCCAAGGCTTGATTCTTTTCTACCAAGGAAGAGAGAGAAGGGAGGTGAGGCCTGTGAGGTAGAAGGGCGGCAGAAAGGACAAACTTTTCACCTTTTTGTACCTGGTCTTCCCAGACATCTCCCAGTGGCAGTGATGTCAAAAGTATTAGAAATAAGGGAGAACATTCAGCCTATATCCTCAGCTGCGGGAAGTAAGGGGCGCTACCCAGCAGCACCCCGCTGTACCCGGCAGCTGGCCGAGAGCCGTGTCTCTGGAGCCCTCCTGCCCAAGAGCAGCAACTTAAGCTCACTAAAAAAAAAAAGCTATTTCTGTGGCTCCCAGATGGTGTCTTAGTTGAAGGCTGTGTTGCCACACCACTTAAGAGTGAAGTGTAATGAATTGGTGAAGATACTTACGTGCTGTGCATGCTGCACTTTTCAACCAACTGCAGGTGTGTTAAAAGATCCTGATCAACACCTTTGAGGGAGGAGGAAAAAAAGAAATGGTTTTGGTTTGCTTCCATCAGTAACATCTTGAAAAATTCTAGCTATGACCCACTGCTACTGTAAGAAGAGGAAGTGTCTTGATGAACCGATTGTTTAACCATTAAACAGGAGAAAGTAAATGCACTGTCATGTAATTTTTGATCACTTTATTCTGTGCAGCGTATTAACATTTGTAGTCTTTTCCATCACACTACATTTATCACACTGAGGTGTGGTTTTAAAAGCCCCTCTGGAGAAAATGTAATTTGTTTTCTGTTGCCTGCACATTCCACTAAATGCTCATTATTTAGAAAATTCTATAGGGTCTTTCTACAAAAACACTATTGATCTTCCGTTATGGAGTGCCAGCTTTTTGATTCATGATCTGAGCTGTAAATGTCTCAAACTAGTGTATGATCCAACCCCTTAGAAGTTGTCATCTCTACAAGTTGGCAGACTAGAAGATCATCCAAAGAAGGAATATTCATGCTTCTGATAACTGCCTTTTGAAAATACTTTAATCAGCGAAAGCATAGGACTTTCTCTTCTACTTTTGTAGAAGTACAAATTTTTGTACTAAGTGTTAATATGGTGAGAACTGACCAGGGTTGTTTTTCGAAGGTTTGAAGTGAACAAGGTCAACACTCCTCACTGAATGTGTTCCATTTCTGTTCTGAGGTACTTACAGCTTGCTTAAAATTTGTCACTGAAGTGTCTTGAAGGAGACTGAACGCCGAGCTGAAAGACATTTCTAATGGAACATGTCTGATCATCCTGAAGATTTAATTTTTTTCTTGAGAAGCTAGACGCTGACATTTTGGAATGGAGATGTTGGAACAGTTTTAGCTGAGCTCTTTTCAGTCTGATGATGAAAAAAGCCAAGTGAGGCTGCAGAATGGGGATAGTAAGAGTTTTGTAATTGCTGTTGGATGTTTGAATTATTGTTATCATTTGATTATGAAAATATCTAGAGGGTTTCTGGAGTGCCAGCTCTACACACACATGAAACTTGGCCTGAGGATCACAAAGTGGCACCACACAAGACAATGCTGCAGTCCCCTTCCTACGGGGGGCTGGGATCCCTGTCCCCTAAGATTGTCATCACAGGGTTGCTTAACGTTTTACCACTTTAATTCTGAACTCTTTTGTAGTGTTTGGAAGTAGTAGTTACTGGGAAGAATCTGACCTGTTTGGTGGTGGACATTAATGTGTTCCGCTGGGGTTTGGGTTTTTTTGCTCCATTTGAACAGAGGACTGCCAGCCTGTGCTGCAGCATATGTGCTTTCAGGAATTACTATTTCTTGTCTGTATTAAAAAAAATCCCAACCAAACAACAAATGCACACCTTCCAGCCATTTAATCAGGAGGAAGGAAAAAGGAGAGAGTGTGCAAATCTTCTGAAAGGTCAGTGATCCCTCTGTGTAAAAAGTCCTATTTCTGCTGTAACTTAATCTCTCCATGGAGCAGCGGGGTAAGGATATTTTCATCCTCCTTAATATTCTGTATTTTAATGGGCTTCTTACTATTAGAGAATGATTCCTACCCTGGAAGACTTTCAGTGAAGATAGGTTCATATTAAATGCCATGGAAGAAAAGTCAATAGGGCCGTGCAAATGCTCAGAGAATTGAATCATAAAAATTAGATATTTGTGCTGTGGGCCTGTAGAATAGGGTAGTATTAACTGGAGAGTTAATAGGAACAGAAACCAGAGTGACCACCAAAGTTTTAAGTATTTGGAGAAGCTTTGGGGAACCATGAAAATTTAACTTTACAAAGGCTGAAGTTGTTCTTTTGACTGGACATTGACAAATTTGGGTCGGAGAGCTTGAGATTTTTCCACATAGATCAAGATAATAATGCATGTAACTAAATGTGATGCAGAGATGAAATGTGAGCTGCTGCTGCTACTGTACAGGAGTGAGATTTTGGGGCTACAGTAGAACTACAAAGCAGAGAATTCATGTGAGAGATTACCTTGAGGCAGGGTACAGAGATAAAGTGGGGATGAAATCTGGAGTCATATTCATTGCCTTTAGGAAAGTCATATGGGAATGCTTGAAGAATATCTGTGGAAGATAGCAACACAGAAGTTAATAATGGTAGGATCTAATGAAAAAAAGACAGTGACTGATGGGTGTTGGCAGTGACTGAGGGGTCAGTTAGGATGAAACAGGTATCGATTCTGAAGTGTAACCAGTGAGATCTAATTAGAGACTTGGTTGAAAGCAGTGTCAGTGCAGTGCAGGGAGCGGAGGCAGAGTTGGAGACTGCCTAGAATGGAGTTGGAGAGTTTGTTTCCCAAAGAACAACTGTAAATAGTTCATTCAGTGAGTACAGGGGATGAAGAGAGAAGAAAAGAAGGTGGTAGTTGGAGAGATGAATGGGGAAATACAAATTACCCAAGAGTGGGTTTTATATAAGATGGGATCAACTAAACTCAGACTTTTAAATAGTAAATCCAGAGGTTCCTTGAACCGGTGCAGGAATTTAGGTGTTTCAGGTCAGAGGCCTCAAAGAACAGATTTTGTGGCAATACTCTGACAGGCTGCACTGCTGGGCAGCTTTTCTTTTGCAGAGTAAACCCAGAGCTGCTCAACCCCTCTTCTGAAGCATAGGGATCTTAGCTTCTGGTTTTCTTATTGCTTGGGGTCTCTCTTATGCCTTCACTAATGCTTCAAACATAATTCCAGCTAACGGTAATTACAACTAATAATAATTAATAATAGCTCATTGTCATCTACTGTAGTTAATTTTATGCAGTTTCGTTATAAAATTCAGTTCTACTTTTCCAGATATAAGATTTATCTGTTCCATAAAGAATTTTTACAACAAAGTTGACTCGGTGCTCTCTTCAGCAGTGTCTAGACCTGTGCTGATGGTAATCTTTAAATTATGTAATGCAAAGATAATTGTAATTCTTTTGTGTATTTTTGCATTATATTATGTAATATTTACTGTGCATTCTAAATGAAAAAGAACAGATACTAAATTAGTATTAATAATACTTTTGCTCTCTGCTTAGTGATCTGTTAAGATTGGTGGTAGAAAGAAACAGCCACATTGTCATTTCATTAATAGAAGTAAAACAAAACAGAAAGCATTTGGGTTCACTTGAAGTTCAATACTGTGTCACTGGTGGGTTAAGTTTGCTTTCCCACCTTTTTGGTTGACTGAGAAGGTCATGAAAGTTCCTTGTTGAAATGTACAACTGAAGGCAAAGTATTCTGTCTGTTGTCTTGCTTATCTGCCATTAATTAGTACAGCTTTGTGTGAAGTCACCCACAGAGTAGCCATAGGACTCATAAATGTGCCTGCTGCTCATGTGCGTGTTGAAAAGGGTCTGTAACTCCTTTTGCTGTGAAGATTTCCTAACACCCTCTGTGATAGGTTTCCATCTTTGTTGCTGGCTTCAGAATCCACACTGAAGATCTGCCATAGAGGGTCATTTTAAAGTTCTGGCAGGAACATTAGCCTTTCATTGTACAAAGAGCATTACACAGAACAGGAGAGGGAAAAAAAATCTACTGTTATGTTCTGTTTAGGTTCCATAGTAAGTTCAGGAATAGGCACTTCTGAGGGGTTTAGTCTACCATTTTTGAGGGTGATGCAATAGGCAGGTGAGACTTCTGAGACTTGAGCAGCTGTACCATTTTCAGGTATTTCATGGCCTTCCATTGCTGTGATACTGGGATCTGTGGGGAGAAAATTTCATGATTTGCAGAGTGACCCTGAAGCTTGATGGCATGTTTATTTTAGTGCAGGGACGTGCTCTTTGCTCTTCCTGCAAGAAGCCATGCAAATTTACTAGCACATCTTTGAACATTTCCCCATGCACATGTTCTGTAAGGGTGAGTAACAACTCAATTATTTAAAAACCAGTGTGTGTTAAGCACCTTCTCATCCCACAAAACTCCTCCATTCTAACCTCTCTGTTGTGTTCTGAAGCCATTAAGCAGCAAAGACCATTACATTTTCAAATCTGAGAAGGAAAAGGAAGGAATTGACACTCATTCTGCTGGAGGGAATGTTTTGACTTGAACATAGAAGGGTGAAGTAGTGGTGCAGAGATAGTAACTTGGGAAAGGGTAGGAGGTACAAGGCAGTGAAGATCTCAAGCAGCTCTTCTCTCCATACATACCCATGTGAACTGTGTTCTGTGTCAGAACAGTCCCTTCCCATCACTAGCAGTGATCACCCTTGCAGAGGGGGCCATGGTGACCTGCTGCACTGGCAGGCTCCTCCAGCTCTCTGTGTGCAGTTGGGCTCTTCTGCAGAGCAAGGCAGTGGGAACTGTGCTCTGAACACGATGTGTGGGAGTACTAAGCAGCTGGATACCACACGTGCAGGACAGAAAATGAGTGAAGATTGCTAGCTGTAGTACTTTGGTGCTTCAGCTCTTATTTCTTAAGTGCACTAGAAGGGTTCTATGAAGATGAATTAACTAATTATTTGTAAACAATTCAGATACTACGTTGATGAATATAACCTTAGGAGAGAAACTTTCTTGTATGTAAGTGGAGTATTTGGAGAGCAAGTAATTTATTAGCAGTGAGATCATGATTTTTGTGGTGAGCTAGAAGTAAACATTAAATCACTCAGTATTGAGGATGGCAGGGATGCCATGGGGAGAAGTGGTGTGTGATCTGGACTTTTTGTCTAATTTGTACTTTAAAGTTTGCAATAGCCACGTACTTCTGTACCTGGGTTTGATTCTACAGATGTCATTACTGAATGTATTGTGGAATTTGTTTGGAAGGTGGCTATAAAACGTGCATTTATACACAGAATTATGTATGTGGAGGATGCTCTCTCAGAAATCCTGGCAGTAGAACTGAGCCTGTTAGATTAGCTGCATAATGTGAACTGTGCAAAGAAGTGGCAATGAACTTGCAGTTACCGTTCACTTAAGATACCCATTACAGATTGCTGTGAATGTTTTAAATTAAATATTAACTTTTTAATTGAGAAGAACTCAAGGATAGTTTTTGTAGTGGCAACTGCGTGAGAAACATTTTCTCTTTACATCAGTGTTTTCATAAAATCAGGACATTTTAGATGTGTATGTGTTGCAAATACCCAAACACCTTTTGAATGCTTCAGTTAGACCCCCATTCCTGCTCTTCATCTGTTTTGGCTTTGACTTTCTGTTCTGATACTTGGATTTTACAGGCAGAAGAATGAAGTCAATCCTCAGGTATGAAATGTAAATGGTCCAAGTCCATTAAGTCTATTTTATGTAACATTTTTCTGTTTATTTGCATCCAGATATTTTGCAACTGCGTCTCTCTGGTAAGGAGCACCGCTCCAACTCCTGGGGACTGAATGTTTCTTTCCCCCTGTTGACATCAGGAGTCACATACTCCTTTCATATGTAGATTAATCTATAGACTTCTTCATGGTGAATATAAATGTTCTGTGATTGTTGCTGAAACAATTTTTTTTTTTAACTTAAATTACTGGTAACTCTAGGGAAAGGATAAGTTAAGACAAAATGATTGTTGTATAAAGTTGCTAGAGTCTGTTTTGAATTCAGAATGCACATCTTGAATTAAAGAGAGTACATCACCCGCTCAGCTGAAAAAGAGACACCATAATGACACGGATTTCCAACAACTTAGGGCTTCTTTTCAGCTTTTCTGTGCAGAGGTTTTATAGTTCTCACTGTGGCTGATGGTGTACATGAGGTATGTATCATTCTGGTAACTTGTCATCACTGTATCTGTATTGTACTCCTTGTAGCTCTGACTGATTTAAGTAAAGACTTTTTTGTGATGAGGATCAAACATTGGAAGAGGTTGCCCAAGAGAGGTTGTGCCATCTCCTTTCCTGAAGGTTTCAAAACCAGAGCAACTGAAGCTCTAAGCAACTTGATCTGACCCTGAGTTGGCCTTGCTTTGAGCTGGAGGTTGGACTAGATGATTTTCCTGAGGTGTCTTCCAACCTGAATTATCCTGTGGTCCTGGTTTTGTTCCAGTGTTCTTACTTAAAAATAACTGTTAATTGAAACCTGGTTTTTGAGCTTCTTTGAATGACAGTTGCTTTTCATTTGTCTTTGCTACATAGGAGATCTCACTGGAATCACTGTAAATCATACGGAAGTGAGCGGGTAGATCAGCATGCTGTTAGCACACATTTACACAAATTAAAAAGGAAAAGATTAATTTCATATGCTGTCTCTCATGGCTTATGTGTCTTATTTTAGCTACGTAACCTTCTTTTCAAAAATGTTTTGTTCAAAGCAGTTAATAGGTTCACAATGTTCAGTACCAATTGGATTATCCCGGGTTTCCTGACTTCATCTTTGCTTCTGCAATGGAGTAGTGCATAAGCTGAAATTAGCAATGGTTGTTATTAATTCTTTCTTTAAATCCCTTGGCATCCTCTCTGGCCCCATTTAATAAAAGCTGCAATAGTCGAGCAGTAAATATTATATAAAAGTTTCATATCTGAAATGAATTTCCTTCAGGCAAATAACAAAAGTAAGATGATATTTTGCAGTGTTGTACGTTAAAATAAATATACAGCTAGTTAGAGTAGGAACATTTCCTTGGAAGCGGAGCCAAAGAATGTGAAACAGAGCTTTGATTTGATTAAACTTTGTGTGTTTCGAAATACATAACATTTACCAATGTTTGCCTATCCCACTTTGCATTCAGAGAAGGAGGTGAGTTGCACATGCCTCAAGAGTTTTATTTATAATTTAATATTGAGCTTCCAGAATGGATCTCACCAGTTCTTATCTGTTTATGTAGATTACATTTCAGAAGTCTAATGTAGCCTGGACAATAAAGCTGTGCAGAAATGGGGATAACACATGAATATCTGATTTCCAGAAAACTGTAGTCTTTCCATGTTTTGTTTTGGTTTACTCTATACATGGTGTTTAATTTCTTTAATCCCCTAGAGGAATAACTCGGCAAAAATAATCACCTGGGTGAGAAAAAAAGATAACCTCAAAGTTAATACCTTGGTGACAGGGAGCTTATCTCTCCTTTGTTATCTTTTCCTTCATATACAGGAAAATTTTGGTTCATTTAGATGCTATATTCCAAAAAGTCACCTCTGGGCTGTCAAAAGGCAGTGTGAAGTGGACCAGTCCAACCTTTGTTGGAGACTGAAGCTTGGAAAGGGAACTACCTTACCTGCTCACAGTTGAATGCATTAAACAGTTTTTGAGTACCTTAGAAACAGTTTTATAATCTTTTCAGTTAGTAGAGATTGGTCAAGAAGCCTTGAGAGATTCATTGGAAATACCTGTATGGCAGACATATTTTATCTCCCTTCTAGCATGCTATTAAAATCCTTCACAAGTCTGGACATAATTCTTTACAAATAACTACGAAATGCTTTCAATTTCCTTTGCACAGATACAAATTCCCTTTGGAATCAAAGGTTATTCTTTAGAATACTTCTTTTACAGTTTGTCAGACTGTGTGAATCTTTAAAATGTATTGCCTGGCAGAGATTTCGATATCATTTCAAAATATTTTGAAAGGTTTCAAAAAGACAAACACAACTGCTAACATGATAAAATTTTGTATGAACCTGAGCTATGCAAGTATTTGTTTGCTGTGGGGTTTGCTCCTCTTCCACATTTCTCCACCTACATGTTGCATGAAACACTGTGCTCCAGGAGTAAGTTCCAGGAAGATCAGACTAAATGTTTCTTAGCAATTCATAGGCCTCAGCATCTCTTAGATCACAAACTTTGTAATTGAAATTGTTTATTGTGAATGCAAAATACAGATACTCTGTAATTACTTCATCATCTAGCATGTCAAACTTTACATTAACTTTGCTTAATTTTTCCCATTATTAATCCCTTTTTTCAGTTATTTGTGAAGGTAAAATTGTTCAGACGTAGGCCAGCTGTATTATGTGAGGGTGTTCTTACACATCACAGATACTAGAGCCTCAACCCCCTCTCTGAAAACCACTAGAGAGAAAAATAAAGGATTTTTGAACGGAGCATACTAGGCTGGTTTGCTACTGAAATATCCAGTATGAAAATCCTGTCTGTCTAGGGACTGCCTATCGGTCTCGCTATCTGAACTTGTAATTACATGAGGATTCTACATGATAGTCTAGTTAATTTATCTTTTGCTTTTTTGGGTATTAATTTTCTGGATAAGACAGTTCTGTAATTCATAGTCTGTAATCCCACAGAAGAATTCTTCTCCTGCCTCCAGAGCATGAACTCAGAGATTTGAGGGGGTGAGGGGGTGGGTGATGCAACATACTGTCTAAATTCCTCTTTTCTGATAACTGCTGTGAAATATTATGACTGGGATGTGCTTGCACAGGAGGCCTCTGAAGAGGATAGTGGGACAGAAGGAATATATCAAGCCATCCCAGTTGTTGGTTGACTGTACAAGACCATGGTATGAAGATTAATGTCTCTACAGAATCCATCCTCGCCCTTTGTTCATTCCTTGAGTTACCTCCGTGGTGCCCTGGGAAAGGCAGTGGCAGGAATGTTTGGAGTGTACTCTTCAAGGGCAAATGTTGTGTCACCCCGGAATCCCACTCTGCGTGTACAAAGTTCCTGGGAGATCTGGAGATGTCTCTCTAATGCCATTAATTTAGCTCCTCATTTTAGCCACCAGAATTGCAAGTAGATAGAGAGGTGACAAGCTTGGTTTGTAAAGTGAAGAAACAAAGAGTGTCAGGATAGAAACTGTATCGTTCTGGTGCAGTATTTTCTGTGGTGGTGTCAGGTTTGCCTTTTGGAGGTTACATATTCTCACAGGACAAACCTCCTATCTCAAGTTCATGGCAACTACAGAATTAGGTGTGGTTTAGGAAAGCGAGCAAAGTTAGTCTCTTCTCTCAGTGATTGCACTGGTTTGTTAGCATAGTATGAAATAATTTCAAGGGAGTAAATAATTTGACTAAGGAAAGAAACATTTCATTTTGTGTTGTTATTAATTGATTATATTGTTCAGCAATAAGTTGTTCAAAATTCAGGAACAGCGAACAATAGCTGTTCCCTTGTTTTTATGTGTATGGAAGGATGGAGGGAAGAAAAGCTGAGCTTGAAGCCTGATGACCTTTCCTGAGTTCAGCAAACACAGAACTTCATTAAAATGAACATTTGCATGTATGTGTTGATTGATTGCACTGGAGAGATAACCACCTTTCACATTAAACCTGTGCTTGAAAGAAGTGTTCTCTTTAAAGTGCCATTTTCCCTGTAGTAGGAAAGGTTTTACAAGTTGGAAATTCAGTTTCACGGGTTTTTTTCTATTTGTTTGTTTTGTAGAAAACCATTGGCACATTTGCGCTGGCAAACCAGAAAATAAGCCAGGATACTTCTTGTACTCATCCTGCTTTCTCCCTTTTAAGGCAGAACTTTTGATATGTACCTGAAAATTGTAGTTATTAATGAAGAGACCGGGTTACAAGAGCTGTAGCAGTAAGCTGGATAGTAACTAATGAGCCAAAACCAGTAACAGCCCATTTTTGCCTTTCAGCCTCATTGTTTTACCCTATTACATGCATTTCCTTATGCATCCCATGCTGCCTGTTCCACCTGTCTACATTTTAGGTGGAAATTACTTGTTTGGACACGTCTGAATTACTAGCAGAAGCATTTCTGAGACTCTTCTATGTGCCTCCTGTCCTACTCAGATGCTGAGTGTGGTAGGAATATGCTTGCATGGGCTTCAGCTCTTGAGCAAGAGAGGTGGGTTTTGAAGTAGGCAAGTAGAGTTTGCAGGAACCTGGGGCATTCATCAAGTTTCAGATGTCTATTTGGGTATTAACTGCTACACTGGCACTACTATTAGTAATAGAAATATCTTTAGAAAGCATCTGCCTGGACTAACAAGAGTTACCCCCAACAGCTAGAGCTGTCTCACGCTCTCTGGAGGAGGAGGCTGCATTCTTGGCTCTGCACTGACACTGGCTACGCTGGGCATGTGCAGGAGACTTGGGGGGAGAAGCTCTGAAATACATCTTTAAGCAATATTTAAGTGAAGTAACACAGGGGGATATCTTTGCCAAATGTGATTTACTGTAAAAATATTATTTCTAGTGTTGATCAGTCTTGCTGATTTATGAACAAGTGCTGAGGTTTACATTCCAAATTTCTGATTTATAGAATGTGACTTGCAGGACAAGCGACTGATTTATTACAGCAAAGCTGTATCACAGTTATGTCTCTGTTGCTCTTAGAAACTCCTGGATTCACAGATTTATAACTTGCCTATAAAAACTGCTCTAATTGAAAGAGCTCTCAATTGCCTGGCCACATTTAAAAGCCTGGGAAAGGTGGAAAAAGAATGACTTCAGTGTGGGTCTGATTATGCACATGGGACCAAGAATATTTTGAGTTTTAAAACGTGTTGAAGATGTTCAACATACGATATTCCAGATTACTTCATGCTTCTACTGCTGCTGTCTTTCCAGGGACCCAGTAATTACCCTGCCCAAAATCCAGCACATGATTTTTTTTGTTTCCCCTTTCTGTATGAGCTCTTTACAAATGTGGTGGTAATCAACCCTGAGAAGTGCTTCATATGAACAAAAAACCCTACAGAATAACTGTTGTGAACTGACAAACATTTGTTTCCGCATTAAGCTCGTTGCAGCCTATTCCAAGTGTGCTTCCATGTCTCTGCAGAATTCATCTGTGTTCCAAAAGTTTCATAAGGCAGCTTTGAGGGGGTGGCATCAGGCAGTCGGTCGCTGGAGTGGAGATTCCTCCCAAGCCTTTTGCAAAAGTCTGGACAGCAGACAGCACTGAACATGACCCTGAGTATAATTTTTAAGGGAGCATCTGGCTTTACCTTTTATGTCGGTGTGATTGTAATTCTGGCAATTAATTGTCATATTTGAAATGTAATCCTCAATACCAGCTAGTAGAGACCAAACTGTCTGGCCAGACTGATAAAGAAAGCTCACGATGTTGTTTGTAGAGACAAAAAAAATCCAGCCGCCCTTTCTGCTTCTGTCTTTATCTCTAAGAGTAATTGTGAGAAGGTGAGGAGAGTCTTGCACAGGGCCAAGATGAGAATATATTAAACTGTCTGCTAGAAAATGTGTCCCTCCCTCTTTAATTTGTCTTAGTGAGTTGGCAAGGGTGCAGGTGGGGCTAAATCATGTGAGGAATGTGGAAAAAAAATAAATGGCCTGCATATAAAAGAGGTTTAATACTGTTTGGTTTGGTTTTGCTTATGGTGAAAGTCAAGAATATCTTAGTAAAAGTTGGAGAAAGAACAGTAGGGGTTTTTATTTTTTCTTTTAGAATTCATCCAGTAAGGAAATCAAATTAACTTCTTGAATTTTGGTGAAGCAGGGGGGGCAGTTAGTGAAATGAAGATCTGAACAAGACAAAGGTGTTTAAGCAATTATTTCTTTTGTGAATTTGGCATGCCCGCTGCTGGAGGTAGCGAGGCCAACAGATTGCTTCAGGTAGCATTAATAAACCAAACAGCACATTTGTTCTTGGCAGTGCAGGCAGAGAATAAGTGCCATGTTGCCATAGGAGGTTCGGGGGGGTGACATTTTTGTTGTTGAAATCATTAACCCAGTAAAATGAGTTAACTGATTGAAGTTGGTTGGGAAAACTTCAGCTCCATTCTTAAAAATGCCCCCCAAACATCTCAAATGTTGGGATTGTTCAGAAAAGGAATAGAAAAAGATTAAGTAGAAAACATAAAGCTCTTCTGTAAATCTGTGTTGTCCTTGCGCTTTGAGTATTTCGTGTTCTTCTGTTTCTGCATTTAAAGAGGAGTATGGCAAAATGGAAGTTGCAGAGAAAGCTGAAATGGATGTTAAAGTGGAATGGCTTCCATGCAAGTCCTACTGATACACATCAAGATGCTTCAGCTGGGAGAAAGGATATGGCAGAGACTGCAACAGAGGTCTCCAAGTCATGCTCTGCATAGAGGAGACTGCTTGGGAATGTTGTTGGTTGTCTCTTTCCAGACATGGCAACTGAAATTGGCAGGTGTCATTCTCAGGAGAAAAAAAGAATATGTTCAAAGGGGGGACTCTGCCACAAGAACATAGGTCAAAAACGGTGTACATATTTATATAAAAAAAAACCCTCTTTGGAGGTAACGAATAACCTCTAGCTCAAAAATTCCTTTTAGGAATTAAATCCTTTTAGGATTAAAAGCCAGCAGCAGAACTGGGCATGTTTGTTTTGGTTTGGTTTGATTTTGAAATCCTAAATCGTTCTGCTTTCTCAAAAAACTTTCCAAACTGGAAGCTGTCATATTGCAGAAACTCTTACTGAAAGACAGGTGTTGACCCGTGTCTGACTTCTTGTGTGTAGGAGTGAATGAGGTTGTGTTTGCATCGCAACAAAGAAAAGCCATGCCCACTTCAGTTTGACATCCTAAGCACTTAAAGCAGTTAGGAAAAAAGGTAAAACTCAAATTGTTCTTACTGCAACTCTTCCAGTTTGGGGAGTATTGAAACTAAGTTCACCTTGCTGTGATGCTGCCACCATGGGAGAAAGCGTGCTTAGGTGTCTTGGCCTGTCTTCCATAAGCAGAGCACATATGGCTGTAGCTAGTGAACTCAGTGACTGTTGTGGAACTTAATTACTTGGTAAATAACGAACTGTTTGTGGAACGCAGGTCTTAATAGCAAGGAATTAATGCCATTTCTTGATGATTAGAGTATTGCCAAGAGTGTGTCTGAGGGCTTTGTGCGCACAAATTCAGTAGCAAAGTTGACATCAAGCCAAGGTTCTAAAGCAGATTCTTCTTGTTATTGATGTCATTTCCTCAGAATCCCTCGTTCTCTGTGGGAGTTTGTTTGTTGCTGTGTCCTGTATTTCTTGCAGAACCTGAATGTGTCGTATGTGGCCTTTTTTTATGCAGTTTTAACCTCACTTTGGAGAGGATACTTAATAACCAGTACTTTGTGCCAGAACAGATTTGATGGTATAGACAAGCCACTCTGACAAATGTGTGCTGTAATTTTAAGAGTCAATCAAGGAGGCTGGAATGATTATTGCAAGATGTAGTGAAATCAATGCAGAGAAACATTTTATGTTTCATACTTCATTTAGATTGATCACGGTGCGCTTCATTGAATTCTCCTCTTTGCCATAGAATTGTCTTGCACTGGAACTTGCCAACTAGGCAGACAAATGACTCGAAAACATGCGGATTTGAGAAGCTCTTTTCATTTCATGATTTACATCGGGATCGTGTGGAATGACTGTCCTGAGCTGTTGCTTTGCAAGGCAGGTTGGGTTCCCAGCAATCTTTCCCAGAGTATCCCAGCCAGAGTGGAACTTAACTGTCACTTTCTAAAGGCACTCTTGGAAAGATTGATTCCGGCAATAGCAATACCGGTCACGAAATGAACCTCTAGATAAAGCTCACCAATTCTGAGTTTTCTCATTCTATTTTAGTCATGAAAAATACTACTCTTTAATGTTTCTAGTGGAGGTCACAGGAATGACTGATGTAATGAAGTCTATTAATAACGAATCGAGTATCTAGCAACTCTTTGACATCTCTTTTATTTATGATTTGATGTCCATATTGTAATGAAGTACCAGCTTGGGTTATGTCAACCAATTAAAACCGGGATTGTGACCGACTTTGAACTCATTTGTGAGTGACATCAAAATACTTCTTTTTAATCAGAAGGAAGTCACATCTGTGGTAAGGTGAGTTAGAAGAATATTTTATAACTATCTAAAAGTTAATCATAATTCTAAGTCGTTGACTTCCACTTCGCTTCTTGCAGGTTATAACCCCCCTTTTTCTGATTCCTTCTGTAGTTCTCCCAGTCCCTGAACACGCATACACCAGCGTTACTGAAAAAGGGTAGTACTGCTTCATTACAAGTTCAAGTTAATTGTCAAAGGATACCTGATTTAAGCGCTATCATTATTTTTTTACTGCATGCTTTAAGAGTTTGTTACTAACAGGGTAGGTGGAATAGCAGTGGAAATCAAATTTGTTTTTTTTCCATCCACTGTTAATAAAAAAAAAGAAAACAAAAAGCTCTTAAAGTACGCAGTAATCCATTGTAAATGGATTGTAAATTGTAATTGCTTATTTGCAAATCCATTATAAATGAAATTTAGTTTTTGGTTTATAATGCTCTGATGTTTATTCCACTAATCACACTATGGCACTAATCAGAGTGATTTTAGATTTGATAATAAATCATTAATCCCACAGCAGACTGTGTTTGATAAGGCATCTCTGCCAGTATATTAAGGGGATTATTTTCCTTAACCCCAAATCATTGCAATCACAAGATGAGCTGTCTTTAGAAGAAGCAATGAAGTTGAGCTTCTCAGCTGTTGATGGTGATGCAAATAACCAGGGGAAAGACACCAGGAAACTATAGAAATGGATTTTATTTTTTCTTCTTCTAATAGTTTAGCTATCCATCCAGGTCAAAGTTGCCCCTGCTCTCTTTGATGAAAACAATTTCTTGTTTTTAGAGGTTCTGCAGCTATTTGGAAATCAATGATTCATAGCTAAATCTACATCTTATTTAAACAGAGGAGAAACAAAATATATGATGTCCCTCCCAAACATGGAAAGTTCCTCTAAGAAATGTAAATCTACAGAACTTAAACATTCCCAATAGAGTTCTTATTGAGGGTGTCCATTACGTATGTAAGTTTGTATGGTATAATATGTTACAGGGACCCTTTTTTTCTTCTAAAACCCCTGCTTTGTAAGTAAATTTGGTGACGTTTTATAACATTTGAGTAGTTGTCATGGAAACACAAAGCTCAGTGATGTTTTTCAATAGCGCTGATTGGTTAGAAAAAATATTTTGACACCATGTTATTTTCATCTTGAAAACTTGGTTAAAAAACATCTTAACATTGTTGTGTAAAGTCAAGAGCATAACACAGGAGAGGCAGTCATTTAACGCAGCTGTCATGATAATATATTACCTTCTTGCTACAATTTTTAAAATGGATTATTGTTGCTACGGCATCAGATAACAGGAAAAGCCACCATGACTGCTGGAAGACTTTCAGCAAAACAGCCTAGCTTGCTTAGTTGGATGGAAGAACTATTTTACATATGCCCCACTTTTTCTAGTGTTTCTAGTGTTTCCTGTTGTGTTCATCTTCTGCGCAGCATGTTAGAATAGAGCTAAATGGAAGGGACTCTGTTGGTTTTTTTATCCCATGGTTTCTTACGTGGTCATTCCCTTTGGTTTACTGCAGTTGCTCAGTAGAGACCTGGTAAGTACGTTCAGGTGACTGAATTTAACCTCTTTCTTGTCAGAATGCAGTGAGGCCATGTAACACGTGTGGCCTGCTGTGTCTGTGTACTTACTGAAGGTCCTTGCAGCTCTTTCACAGTTTTGTCCCTCAGCGTTTTATATTTGATGTAAATGACTGGAATTCCACTGACCTAATAACATCATTTTGAATTAAAGTAGGTAGAAATTGTGCTGAGATTCACAGAGCTTGAAATTTGACTGTGGTCCATTGAAGCCCAGGAGTTAATATATGTGTCTCTCTCTCTTTTTGTATTAGAATGGCAGTATAAATATCTGGAAATGACTAAGAGCGTTGCTAGAGCTCACTGTTGTCTCTGGAGAAGTGAGCTAGAGCAATTCTCATTGTAGCCCTGCAGGCTTTAGTCACAGGGCTAATAGCAGTAACACAGGAGTTAGCGGTGAGATGAGTTTTATTTGCTGATGAGATATGGATGTGATCATTTGGTAATGTGCCATTTTGTGTAGTAAATTAGTTAGCCTAATTCCCATTCTCCAGGAGAAGAGAAAAATGAGCTTCCAGGTGATGGTTGTGTGGCAGAACATAGACAGGAGGTGAACTGTCTGCTCTCCATGGCTGTTACCTTACCCCCATGGTCAGGAGGACTGGCCCCTGAGGGGCACTGAGGGTATATGAGGATCACAGAACCAAGTCCAGTCCTTCAAAGCCTTGTCCTTCTCAACAGAAGTATCCATCGCACTGGAAAGGAAGCCCACCCCTATGTTCTGGTGAAATCAGTCTCCAGATCTGGAAGGTGCTCCTTTGTGGCCTATTTTATACTAACCTGATTGTAGGATGTTCTCAAACCTCTGGCTTCTTTCAAAGGTGTATCCCAAGGCAGATTATTTTTGAGTCTAATCAAACTCTAGTCTTGCAGTTGAAGGAGTTAGGTCTATATGCAAAGGCCTTTGCTCAGAAGTTAGTGCATTGGCTCTGAGAAGACAGGAGGAGACACATTTGATACAACTTCACATCTTCGGAATGTTCTGGTTAGCTGTAAGAAATATTTTATCCTTCTATTTCTGAATTTCCCCTGTAAAGGAAGAAAGAGGAGCATTCGAGGTGTGTTTCATTATTTGTACAAACTAAAATACTTGACCTCTTGTGGCTGTAGAAGCAGAGCTGAAGTTGGTTGAGGTTGCCTGATACCATGTGGAAATTATGTTATTAACCCTCCAATCTAAATTCTTCACCTGCACTTCACCCGTGACACATTATTAATGTACTGTCTTGTAATGTAAAATGCTGCCAAGTTTGGAAACTGTGTTCCTTCAGATGAGTTCTTTTGAGGTTTTCTTCTGATCTTTGTGTGATTTCTGTCATGCTCTGATACATAATTTTATGGCTAACATCTTTGAAACTCCGAGCATTTGGCTTACTCAAATTTGCACAATGAAGAAGCAAAAGTGTAGAAGATTAAATAAAAACTCAAAGTAGATACAAATCCAGCCTAATAATAAAAAAAATAAAAAATATAAAAAACCAAACCAGGACTGAGTTGGGTTAGAAATAGTGTTTCAGGAAATTTATCTAGGAAAGAATAAAAGGAATTGTTTGATCATTTTGCCTGGTAAACTTTCTGTAGCTGCAGTTCAGTACACCTGGATTTCAATTAATCCCTCATAGAAGCAGCTGAAAACAGATCTCGTTTTAGGGTTGTGTACCAGCTCCCATCGAGACTGTGGTTTGTCTCCTGAGTAAAGCTTAAGCATTAGGAAAGATTGTAGATAATAGATTGCACCGTCTGCTAGAGACAGAAGAATTAAGCATTGGTGACTTTTTCACAGGGAGATAGTTATAAGGAATATATGTATGGAAAATATGATAAGATGGAAGTATTCGAGATAGGCAGGATTAACTCCAGACAGCAGCAGCTCAGATAAAGTTCTGCATCTTGGGCTTCACCAGCAAGTACTCTTGTCTCCTCGCTGACCTCCCAGGCTGTCCCTTTTAGCTGTAGTTATTTTCTGTGGGTAGAATGTTTGACAATAGAAGGAAGAAAGAATTATTTCCTATTATCATGCTATAAGATGATAAAAAGAAATTTCATGAGAAGTTCAGTAATTGCTAATCTTAGAAAAGGGTCAAACTAGTTGTAGAAAGAACTTAACCTTTTATGAGTTTGATACATAACACTTGCGTGTGCAAGTAATATTTACTTTTTTCTTTTACAGTATAAAATTAGGAAAAAAAAAACAAAACAAAAACAAACAAAGATATCCAGGGATTTTGTTAAACAATTGACTAAAAAAAAAATTCCTGAATAGACTTTTTTCCTGGATATTTTGGTTGCAAAAGAAATAGTTGTTTGTAAAGTCCTGGCAGTTTTAGGTATAAATATTCCAGCAGTTAATCAGCTCTTACCTATAAAATGTGTTAGAGAAATAATGTATTACTGCACTAGCAAGAATGTCTGTGTCTCCAAAGTCAGGTCATTAAAAAGAGAAAAGAAAAAAATCAGTTAATGCAATAAAGGTTGAGTGAATACGAAGGAAACACTTTCCTCCTAGTGAGACTTATGAGGCTTGACAACACGTCTGATGAGTCAGTAAATGGTTGGAAGTTATGTAGGTAATGTGCTGTATGGAAGAGGAACGCAAGCAAGCATGAGAGAGGGATGACCAATTATGTGTGTCTCCTAAGTTGAGAGCAGTACTCTTGGGGAACAGGCAATGCAGAAACGAAGGGAAACACTGGATTTCTTTCCTTGAAGAAGCATAAAATATGTCTAAATAGTGTTTTGCCTTCAGTACTAAACCATCTGGAGAACATCGCTCTCACAGGAACTATAGTCATTTCTGTAATGCTTGACTTTACACCTTTCTGGCTTGATTTTTATTGTTTCCTCCTTGTATTTGCTGGGGGGTTTGTTGTGTGGGTGGTGTTTGTTGTTGGGGTTTTTTTTTTGTCTTTTTCTTGAAGTTTGCTCTGAATTTCAGACAATTCTCTGGAAACAGGAAATTCTCAGCAGTATTGCTCCTAAAAAAAAATCCTTGTGAGGCAAGTAAATGATACAGTTTGCAGCAAATGGACTTTGAATTAAATTTTCTCTAGTGTTTAGAAGATGTGAAAAATGAAATTAAATTACTCCTGTCAGCTGGTAAGGTTTTAAAATGTTGTTAAAAAATGTGCACAGCCCTAGAATTAATTTTGGGAGAGCTCGGTGTGTGTGGGGGGAAATGAAGTGACATGCTGCATAGAAATAGCGAGTGTAGACTTACATTTCTGCAACTACAA
>VWZY01005186.1:757798-793553 GCA_013399075.1 Chloroceryle aenea | reverse complement strand
TCAAAGTAGAGTTCCTCAGGGGTCTGCTCTGGGTCCAGTGCTGTCACCATGTTGGTGACATGAACACTGGCATCGAGTGCAGCCTCAGCAAGTTCGACGGTGCCACCAAGATGAGTGGTGTGGTGGACTCTCTTGAGGGGAGGGAGGGATGTCATCCAGAGAGGCCTTGACAGAGTTGAGAAATGGGCCAGTACGAACTGCGTGAGGTTCAGCAACTCCAAGTGCAAGGTCCTGCATCTGGGCTGGGCCGATCCCAGGCGCAGTTACAAACTGGGTACAGAGANCTTCCAGCTGAAGCCATTCTGTGATAATCTTCATACAGTATTTTTACCTCCTAGCTTGTGCTTCTTATAGATGTAGAATCTTATTACTTGGCTTCCAGATGTCATCCATGGTTAGAACTGGAAATACTGTCACTGTCTCATTGTTTCACATGTTCCAGAGTTTCTTAAGCTTTCCTGAGTTTTACAGCAGTGCATCCCAGAATGAGAACCCTTAGGAAAAGGGAGGGCCTGGGGAAAAGTTTGCAGTTACTTAGAGGGCCAGCTCAGGTCCCCGGGAGAACTCATCCACTTTAAACTCTCCTAGAGCTCTGAAGTTTGCCTTGTTGATCCATTTTGAAGTACGCTTTATGTGGATTTGTATGTTTTTTTTTTTTCCCTTGGTTGTGTATGGTCACAAAAGTATTTTCTAATTTTTTAGCTATATCTAGAGACGCGGTGTCAAGCGGTATATGCCCTGCCACGTTAAAGAGCTGTGCAGGTGTGCTCTCTCCTTGGAGAGGATCCAAACCTGATAGGTAATAGTTAATATTTGGCTGTCAAGCTTGAGAACCTGAGCAGCACCGACTGCTTCAGTTAAAAATAGCCAGGCCTGTTAATCACAAAAATTGATGAAAATGTGAAAACTGCAGCCATTTTTTCTGCAGGAGATCCTGCTGTTTACCAAAAGGCTGAGAGGCCAGGGAGAAAAACAGTAATTTTCTTTCATAGCTACAGAAAAGAAGAGGTGAAAGTGTCAAGGAACTTTTGGGGTCCTTTTTGTTCAAAGGTGAAGGTGAACCAGTGTGATTCTTTCTTCTGGTCTGTGTGCACATGTTCTAGAAATAGTGAATTTGCACAAAAAAAAAGACATAAGAGAAAGCTAAAGGAGTTTAAGAAGGCTTTTTATTAGGAGGATTTTGAATATTTCATTCTTCACCATCACTGAAGAAATGTGGGTTTTGTTATTGTAATGTGATTTAGGCTATTGGTGGTTACTCCAGAAATAGAGCAAGTACTGTCCTGGCAATCAGACTTTTTTTCTGGTTCTGAAATACTCTATTTTGGAGTTTTAGAATATAAAATAGCAATCAGTGACGATTGTGCTTTGTTTATTTATTTATAGCTCTGATGAACATAATAAAACCAGAAAAGACAGAAGGGCAATAGAAGAGCAAGCTGTAAAAATGAAATGTGAGCACGAAAGGGAAAGAAATCATTAAAGAACAGAAAGATGATGTCTGCTCAGCACAGACAAATACCAGTGACAGAATGCGTTGGACTAGTTTAGATCTCACAATATTAAGTTGATCCCAAATCAGCACAATTGTAAACTTGTCAATTAATTAAGAGCAGCCATTTTAAACCATATGAAGTGATTTCTTCAGTACAGATTTCTAGCTAATGCCTCTCTTTTGCTAGTAGGCACACCTACCACATCTTCAAATGCTGCTGACTAGCTGGGTTTAGGTGCATCCTTTCCCTGTTGGTATGGTGTGATTTTTTAGCTTTTCTGACTGCTGGTGGAAATGACTTGGTCATGGAGTTACATGATTCGCTTGGATTGCAAGTATTGAAGAGAAGACATTGCTTGATTTCAGTATAATTTGAGACTTTGAAGAACCTTCTCTGTGGTTGTCTTCAGCCCAATATCTGATATATGATTTATAGAAAATATCGTAAATTTGTCATTTGTATCAAAACTTCTCTGGTTTATTGCATTCAAAAGACAAGCTAAACATACACGATAGTACTTGCTGAAATCTTTTGGCCATCAAGCTCAAACTGAGGTATTGCAAACACATTCACCTTTCTTTTATATATTCAAAAATCTTTTAGGCATTTTTTCAATATTATTATTCATTTTTTAGGAACACACACACACATATCTTGGAAGTCTGTTCCAGCACAGATACTCAATATCATTTTTTCGAGAGTCTTTGTCCAGTCTCTGGCATATTCCCATGCCTATGACATGGTATCAGTTACACTTCTGCTGGAAGTTGCTCAAAGATACATTTATTTATGATTTTATTTTTGCCAATCAACAGTAACAAGTCACACAATGTGGTTACCATCGTTCAGATAATGGTATCCTAAACCACACATACAGTGGAGGCTCACTGCAATGTAATTGCAGTCTGCACCTGTAATGAGTGGCAGTTACAACAGAAAGGACTGACTTATCTAGATAGCTGACTTGAGCCCCCCAAATGTAAGTACTTCTACCTGTTATCATCCATTCAGCAGTGGTTTCTTCATCTTAGAGGTTTCTGATAACCCATCACTATTCTATCACATACAGCTAAAAAGTGACCCTCTCTTCCGAAACACAAAGAATAACTGTGTTTGGGGTGCTAACCAGCTACAGCTAATAGAACTCGTTCTCTTCTTGTGAGCAGAGAAGCTGAGTTAGTTTAGTTCTTGCAGAAATAGAGGAAAAGTTGAGTAGAAGTTTATCTTGTCCTCCTCCCCCTCACATTAGTATTGGTTACTGTCAAATGCTTAAGAGTTCGCTCCCCCCAGCTTAGATTGTGACTTGTATCAAGAGAGATTCAACCCCCTGCATTCATAATGGTACCATATAATTTGTAATAAATACATAATGTTATCCATGAGATGCTATTAATTGTGAGGTAAATATTGCATCTTTACGGTAACATCCGCTGGAAAGCAGCCCCGTGGAGAGGGACCTGGGAGTCCTGGTGGACAGTAAGTTCTCCAAGGGACAGCAGAGTGCCCTTGTGGCCAGCAAGGCCAATGGTTTTCTGAGGTACAAGAAGAGGTGGTCCAGCAGGTCGAGGGAGGTTCTCCTCCCCCTCTACACTGCACTAGTAACACCACATCTGGAGTACTGTGTCCAGTTATGATCGGCTCAGTTCAAGAGGGACAGGGAAATACTAGAGAGAGTCCAGTGGAGAGCTACACAGATGATGAAGGGACTGGAACATCTTTCTGATAAGAAGAGGCTAAGAGACCTGGGGCTGTTTACCCTGGAGAAGACAAGACAGAGAGGGAATCTTATGAATGTTTACAAATATCTGCAGGGTGGGGGTCAAGTAGAAGGGGCCAGCCTCTTTTCAGTGGTGCTCTGGGATGGATCGAGAGGTAATGGTAGCAAGGGGAAACAAAGGAAGTTCCACCTCAACATGAGGAAAAACTTCTTCCCTGTGAGAGTGAGAGAGTGTGGAACAGGTTGCCCAGAGAGGTTGTGGAGTCTCCTTCTCTGGAAACTTTCAAGACCTGCCTGGATGTGTTCCTGTGTGGCCTGCTCCGGGTGTTGTCAGGAGGATTGGACCTGATGATCACCAGAGGTCCCTTCCAACTGCTACCATTATATGATTCTAGGATACAAATACTATTTACTGATCACAAAACCTCTGACAAACCCCTGTTCTGTCACCTCTTCTGAGATGTCAGCATATGTCCTTCTGTGATACATGTTCCTGAAGAGTAGGGTGGCAGAGGAAGGATTTATTTAAATAGTTCTGATACATCAAGTAAATTACATCTGTTTCAGCAGTAGTAATTAGTTATTAGAAGTAATAAAATATTTCCCCTATTAGTTCCATGCTGGGCTATTAGTTGCCTCTTCCATGTGTATCTCTGAAGCACCTTCTTGACTCTTAAAAAACCAGAATTTGAATTTCATTTGCAGAATTTCTTTTAAAAGCTAGATTTCTAATCTTTTATGTCATTGCTAGAGAATCATTAGCAACTGCTGCAAGATTTATATTCTTGGAAATGTCTACAGTGGATCATAGTCTTCAACCACTGAGGATGATGCAGGGAAAATAGAATGTGTGTGTTTAGACAAGATGAATTGTGTTTGCCTTTCCACTTAGTTTTGCAATATTTATGTGTATTCTTGTAACATTACATTAGAGAATTTGCATGTAACCCACCCGTCACATTGCATTAAAGATGATTTGACCTTAAACTACATTAAACCAGAAGTGTGAATGGCAGTAGCAGTACTTTGCATCTAATACTTTCTTCTCACAAATCCAGGTTACTTCTAGCCTTTTGTTTGGTTGTTTGTTTTTTTTTTTTTTTTTCTGAAAGATTTTATTTCCTAATTGTGTTTCTGTGACCGCCCTTGGGTTTTGTTGTATTTCAGTGCAATAGATGGACAGAAAGTATGAAGTTCCATGAGGAGTCAGCGTCATCAAGTGTAGCATTTGGTATTAACTAGTACCAGAGATTTTAAAGAAAAGTGGAAGAAATTCTTAAGTGACTAATAATAATGACACCCGTGACCCAGAAGGTGAATTTCTTCCTCGGAGACATTGCTGATTGATAATAACCTGTCTAGTCATATACTTCATTTACAAGCGGTTTATTGGCAGAAAGAACATTTTTGGAAAAGACTTTGCTATTGGAACTCCAGATATTTTTAATCTTGCTTGTTCTGCTGGGTTGTGTTTTTTCAGTGTTGCTGGGTTATAGTATTGGAAACAATTCCTGTGCTTTCTTTTGAACAGTAGAAAACAGAGACATCTTCACATTTAAAATATGGGTGTTTTTCCTAGGAATTATCTCAGCAATTTGTCCAGAACCATAATTCAGATGCAGGGAGTAATGAAGCTAGGGTGAGTAGGCCTGGTGGGCAATAGAAGTACAGAAGACAGTCATGTAGAAAATTCAAGACCTCGTATAGTTTGAGTAAATTTGAAATAACAGGTGGCTTATTTAACTTGAAGGTTGCTGAGCTGTGTGCTGAAGGAACACAGCCCATAGGTCTGTGACACAAAGACCACCAAAAGCACTGAATGGCAACTGCTTTTGATTCCCAGTTCTTCTAGGAACTCCACTATTTTTTCACACTCCCCACAAATGGGGGGGCCAGCCCCAGTAAGACTAGAAACCAGCCAACAAAGGCAACAAGAAGACTGGTCAGTGTCCAAAGCTGAAATATTCATGATGGAATCAAACAGAGAAGATAACAGCAGTAAAAATCCTCTTCAGAATGTTCCTCATGGCTTTACTGTTGCGCTGAATACTAGACAAGCTGATCCCACTGTTCAGTGATTCCTGATAATGAAAAGAAACCAAAATGTCATTGTTTGTCCCTTCTGTTTTTTGTAGACTCGGACATTTAAAAAAACAGAAGCTCAAGTATTTCTCATTTGTCCCATCTGGATATATTCATCAAACAGAGCTACCACTGATTGTGCTACCACCTCGAGCACTCATTCCCCAGGTTGCTCTGTGCTTCATGGAGCTCTCAAGTAGCAACACTCATTTAGCTCCAAGTGGTATAACTGATATTTAAAGGTCAATATCAAATTGTTCAGTGTGTTGCACACAGAAACAAAGAAAATCTCTGGTCAGCTACTTTAAGGTGAAATGATTGCAGTTATCAAAAGTGAAGACATGTCTTTTGAGAGCTGATATTTCCCCTTTTCTATACATGGAAAACTACCATGTGAGAAACATTTGTGATATGGTATGTATTTATTTGTGAAAACACCTTTTTTTTTTTTTGTGAAACATTCTTATATTGGATCATAATGACTCTGTCAATAAGCTGTACTATTTTCCAGAAGGATGTTATTAGTGTGAAGCACCTTAAGTTTATGAGAGGGAATAAAAGCCCAAAACGGTCAGGAAAAAGTACTTTTCAATTTAAAAAAAAATGTTTACTGGGTTCAAAATATTTTAAATGTCATAGGAGAGATTGTCAAAGGTCAGCATAGTTTGAGTAAAACATCACACATCACGAGCTACAGCAAAACTTTCATCAGTCTATTCTGTGTAGGGTGTATGGACAGAGGGGTTGTCCCTGTCCTAGCCATACAGTTCTTAGGCTGAGATGACTCCTGCCCATTATTTCTGGAGAGATGTGTGAATTTTGTACCTTTCTGGATCTGGAGCTATGCACCTGCAGTTCAAGTCCTATCCTGCAACTCCAGTCACAAAAGGACAAGATGTGTGGTATCTTCATTACTTCTTTTAACTACAGTAAAATGATGTGTTTTTGCAGCTAGGAAATGAACATTTATCGTGTAACTTTCAATTCTTAAACCAACTCTTTCTACCAAGGAAACAAGAGAGAAGAAAAACCACCAGATGTGTAGGTTTGTGTGGTTATTCCCCTCAGCGTAGAGTTGTGCATGGTCTGGTGAGCTTCTGCTGTGTAAACCCGGGAACCTTCTGACCGACAGGTAATGGATAAGAATGTCAAGTGTTGTGTGTAGTGTCTTTCATGCAGGAATCTCTAAGTTCTGAAAACCTTCCATTCTCAACCACAGCACAGAAGTAGGCTTGGCTTCTCTGGACTGATTCAGATGAAGCTGTGTGTGTCCAAGGTCAAACAGATTTACTGTAGCAGAAAGAAGATGGCTTTTCCCATCTCCTTACTGGTACAAGTGTTCAGCTGCTACCAAGAGGAGGAATATTTTCTGAGCTCTTCTTATTTTTTATAGAGAAATGCGAGATGATTTTTGACAAAGCCCTTTTGTTATGCAATCTGCAAACCAGAATTCATCAGTTTCCTTTGTAGCGTTTGAGTGTCTTCGTCATCTCCTCTGTATTCCACAGCTGAAGTCAATTAGAACTTTCCAGAGCCTTTGCCCGCTAACATGACGAGGCTCAGACAGGAATTTCTTCATATTTAGCCCAGAAAGGAAGGATTAAAAGTTTTTCAATCTTGTGACTTCCAGTAAATGCTTCAAACCTTTGAAATGTAAATTCTGTTCTTTCTTCACCTGTTTTGCACCTTATTTATCACAAGCAACTCGAAGAGGGCCTTCACCATGTGAGCAAGCCAGTTGCTTCAGCTAGGCTGCAAAGTTCTCGGTGACTATGATGCGTGTTTTGCACGTTTGTGTGTGTGTGTGGACCTCTCACCTGCCAAGCTGATCTGGGTGACCATGAGACTTAGTTCTGGTCACAGACTTTGGGGCTCCACAAGGCTTGGAGTTCTTGATGCCATGCTTGACATGTCAAATACTTGAAATGAACGTCCGAGTACCTGTTAAATGTGCTGCTCTGATACTGAGATAAGTATCCATAGTCAGCCTGAAGCTCTCATGGGGAGTCTGGTGCTGGCTGGCTGTGTAAGCTGGGTTAGCAGTCTGATGAGGTAAAGAAAAAAGGTTCAGTTCCTGGTGTTGGATTGAACTTTCCTTATTCTTTACAGATGCATGCCTGACTCCACATGGCTTTAGGTGAAGAGCTCCTTTATCAGATTAAGGGATAAAACATTATTCAAATAGGACAGCTGCTCAACTGCTATGAATTAGCATAGCTCTGTGGGAGCAGACAGACATATGAAGGATTAGGAACAGCTCAAGGCCTGGCCTAGCATCATTCTAAACATCATTTCTTAACATAAGCCTTAAAAACCTTTCTTTGACACAATGCCAGGGAAAATACGAGGTAACGGCACAAGTCTGGCGAAACTTCCTGTCCATTGAGAAAATACTGTACCCTAAGGAATGAGCTTTATAAGCTGCTCCAAGCAGGATGTTAAATAACACCAAGGAAGCGGACTCTGCGTACCAGGGGTGAGTGTTGTGGCTATTTGTATTTAATGCGTTTGGTATGAGTCTGGCAGAGGGAATGGGATGTTTTTTTTCCAAGTCTGCTTGAACTCTTTAAAAAGGGCCTTATTCTGTCCAGCATCTCATCTTAATATGCCTTGAAGGTTTAGTTCAGGACAGAACATGAGCTTTCTGGGCCTCTGTGACTAAACATTCAAGTCTGAGTCCTGATTTGTAACACATTCTTCCAGGTTTCAAAAGAAAAAAAAACACCCAAAAGTAGACAGAGCTCAAGGAGTGACAGGAACATCCCCTGCACATGTCATGCTTTGTTTACAAGGAACTCATTCAGGCAGATAGCAAGTGCCACTCCATTTTTCATATGTAGTCAGTCAAACTGATTCCAATTAGCACAGTTTCTCACCAAATGAATCCCTGTTCTAGGGAAGTGTAGGCTTACCAGTTTTTTATTTTTAAGAGCTTGTTATTTTAAGCCACCTTATATATATTTGTGTAGTTTTGAAATGGCACCATGAAGATTTGTCAGCATTTACTGAGATACAGTCAGGAGAAGCACATTACAACATTCAAGTGTTGCTTGCCATTCGGACAGGTGTAGTGTGTGACAAAAGTTCCTGTGCTTTCGCCAGAAGTTCAAAATTGAAGATGTACCATAAATAAGGGCTGTTATGTATTAATACTTGCACTATGTTCTATACAGAAAAACTCTAGTATTATTTGGACTTGGGGAAGGGACAGTTTTATTTTTCAGATATGGGCAATACTGTCATTTTACATTGGAAGTTGTGTTGTGGTGCATATGGAGTCCTGCATCCTTCTTTCTACAGCCACACCCAGTGTGACACACATAGGAAGACAGGCATAGTGTCTTCCTTGATACAAAGTCCGTAGAAATCCACACTGTTTGCATTGTTTCCAATACCGTTGTTTCCAAGTGGTGCATTCTAAACATGAAATCAAGTAAAATGTGGGGTCATGATGGCACTGATCACTTGAGATCATTTATTTGATCTGAGCAGTACCATATTTTCTGCAGTTAAATGATGCTGCTTATGGAGTAAAAAAAAAATCACGTAACAGCAATAGTGTTTCCCTCTGCAGGTTTGTGTGTGTATGTATCTTTGTGGGTTTTTTTTCTAATCAATTTATATATTATTTACATCATCTTCATAACCTGTCTCTCTAAGCTTAGGAGGTTTTGAACACATTTTAAACATTGCCATCATATAAGGAGTGACCTTTGTTTCATGTGGGAGTAAAATCATTTGCATAATCCAAGTCAAAAACGAAGACATTCTGGAAACATTCTCCTTTCCCTTCTTCCTAATTTTAATTTAAATTACGAAGACCAACTCCTGTTTCATCTCTGCAGTAGGGGAAGCAAGTCAAGGGAGTGGTTTCCTTTTGTGTGTTGTTTTTTTTGGCAGCATGTTTGAGTTTGGCTGCTGCTATGTAATTTGCTCTCTCTGATGATGTAATTGATGATTACAGTGTCTACCTCCCTTACTTTGTTGGAGGAGCAGAGTTCTTGGTTTCAAAAAGACACACATGAGAATCAGGTGCTGATATATTCCCTATTTAGTAAAAATGGTCTCTTTTAATAGTGGAATAACTTTGTTCTTCAGACTTCAGAAGTTTGTAAAGTAACTTAGTGTGACTGGTGGGCAGTGTGTTTGGCTTCTAGTTCTGGTGATAATGCTGACTTGGATGGAATTGATGAAGTATGATGGTAATTAGTCATCAGGATAGCTCTGAAAAACATTGTATAGTATGAAATTGCTCTTCAGTAATTAAAAAATTAGACACTCTTTAGTGCTTTAGTTGTTGATTTTGTATTTTTATTTGCGTGTGTGAAAGGAAAGGCACATGCAGAATGGGCTAAAAATTGGTTTGATCTCTGGCCTTTCTTTGCAATTTTCTTATGAGAAAATTCTTATTTTTATTTTTAAATTATCTGCTGGCTGTAACCATTCTGACTAAAAAAAGGATTTGTGTAATTTCTCTGTAACATGTAAATGGGGCTTTGTGATCTAACCAGTTTTAAGGTCTGGTGCAAAACAGTGTAGCTCGATGTACACCAGAGGTGGATCTGGTTCTTTTTCTCTCTTTGTAATTGGTACCGGCACAGAAAACTCCTACATCATCTCCAACTGCAAGACTAATTTAAATAATTGGGGCTGCAGTGGCAGGGGGTTTCAGCACTGTACTGGAAGTGTAGCATTTGCTTTACTGAAGAAGAAAGAGGCCAAGAGGATTCCAATTTAAGAAACCCAGCCTAGGAACACTGCTATTGTTTAATCAGTGGAAGTTGGAAACAGGTCACCCTTTAGGTAAATAACTGTCTGTCCAGGGTAAATGAGTGGAGAAGGTTTTCAGAGGAGGGAAGGTATCTTCTACTTTTTCTTTCCTTAGAGGAAAAGAAGCTGTAGCACACCTGGGATGTAGTCTTTACTTACTAAAACAAAAGGAAGCTGTTGTATTATGTACACAAGTCCCGAGTATCAGAAATTCTTCCTAGCTTTTCCTTTCAGGCATTTTGGAGACTAAAGCTAGTGCAGATAATAATGTGATAATGCTTGAAACTAAGGCAGATGATACAGGGATGATCCTCAACAGTGTCAACTTCTGAGGTTTTGAGATTTGTTTCCAGTTTGCTCTGCCTGTGCAGCTTAAGTTGTAAGAGCAGAATACCTTGAGAAAGTTTGCTTTAGGGGAAGATCAGTGTCTGCTGAAATAGCCTGGTGATTAACGTGGGGGAGTGGTGAGTGGGAGGAACTGGCCTATAAGTTCTGCTCAGTCTAATTCTAGATACTTAATTAAAATGTCCTGAATTTAAAGCTGAAGTCTTAGAAAGATAAACATGTCAAAGATGAGAGGATCCTTTCTTCCTCCAAGTGATGCTTTAGTGAACTGTTTTGACTGTAAGGAAACAATGATTTGGTAAAATTTTATTTAGCATAAATTAGATAGGGCCATTTGCTGTCTGTTTCCTTCGAAACTGTAGATCATTCCATATTCACATTCACCCACCAGGCTTTCTGTGCAGGTTTAGGAATTGTGATAACCATTTGGAATTAAGAGCTAGATTAATAATTTTTGGTACTCTGTTATGTTTAATGTTTAAGAAATTTTAATAGATTTTAATGAAAAGGTATCTATATGATTCCACTGTGTGTGAATTTACTGTGGTCCCAGTTACTTACATAAAATGATATAATTTTCTGAGTTCTCCTCTTAAACTTATCCCAGAAGCCTGACTTGGCATAGCCCAGAGCTTCAGAATATATTTGTGTTTGTTGTGTCCACGACTGGATAAATATGCTTTAAAGATACATTTTCAGGTATTTTAGCAAAGGAAGTTTTAAAGTATAACATAGGCCTTGGAAGAACTCGCAACTCAGTTTTTGCTTCTTATGCACAGTTTCCATCAGTAACATTTGAAAGTATTGTATTTTCCCATAGCAGAAACCAGTTCACGATTTCTTAAGACCATCTAGAGCATAATATGGCAATGAAAAGTCTGTATTTAGATGAAAGACCTGAACATGCGGTATCAACTTTTGGCATATAGCCTCAGAAATGGCCTAGGGAGTATGGTCCTCTGATGAGAAACTCTCTGTGCAGAGGAAACGGAAATGGACCCAAAGCTCAGTGGACAGCATTAAGTTTCTTCCTGCCTGCCAATCCTCACATGTTTTCACTGATAGCTGATGGTTTCATTTGAAAAGCCACTTAAAAATCTGTTACTACTAGCAGGTATATTATTTAACAGAGTAGAAAGCATATTTAAAAAGACAGTTTTATTAGCTGTTATTCTGTCTTAACATCTCAAAATTGGTTCTGCCTTATACTCTTCATTAATCAAATGCTCTGATACTTGTGTCATTTGCAATGGAAGGTGACAGATAAATGCCCATCCTGGAACGTGACTCCAGTTATGGCAGGCCAGCGAGTTCCCTGTGCTCAAGGATAGACGCGGGGTGTTCCTTGCAGGAAGATTACACGTACCCGAGCTGGTTATGCCAGAAGGCCCTCGTCTGCCTGGTTGTGTCTAGCAAAACAGCAGTGTAGACAGAGTGATGACAAAGGGAAAGCTCACCACCTCCGTTCTGCAGCACCTACTGATCAATTCACTCCTTGCTGGAAAGTGTCCTGCATGAGAAATGAGGCATCTTGTTAGCTTACTTTGAATAGAGAAAGGGATTAAAGATTAAGAAGAGCAGAACAAAAATGTAATTGCCGGGACTAAACAGATTCTTCTGTATTTCTGCCATATCACGAAAAGGCAGCGGTTAATCTGCTTTTACAACTTCTCCCCGATGTCCAGTGCACGCTGCTGCATTTTGCATTCACAGATATGATGAGAAGGTGATGTGTTTATGGTTTTTGGGAAAGAAAGTATAAATGTTTCTAAATGCCAGGGACATTTATCGTTTTCATTCCACCAGAAGCAAGCAGTAGAATTGCCCCATCACATTTGCAGTTCTAACTTGCTGTAGGTTCCTAGAGAGAAGAGCTACCATTAGATGACAGACGATTTCTGCAATTAGCTGGTTAAGCAGCAATTCTTTTCAAAGTAGCATAAAAATGACATGTTCAGGAACAGCACATTAGATTTTCTTTTAAGTGGCTACTCCAGGGAATAGTATTTGTCCTAGAACATAAAGGTCAATGATAATTGAAGAATGTCAATAATGGCCAGAGCCACTACAAAAATGCATATAAATCTGTCAGAGCATTTTATATGTTCTTTCTTCAGTAATATCACAGGAGGTGATAGTCCTATAAGTCATACTCTGTAAGTATGAAAGTGCTCGACCTATCCTGCAAATGCTTGGCTCTTAGGACCATGTTAAATTATTACATTTATCCCGTAGTGTGTTTCTTTTTAATCAGTATTTCTGGTGGGTGGAGTCAGGTGGCAACTGAAAAGCTGTTGAGATATGTTCATTTGTGATCTAGGGAAGAGGATGAAAGAACAGTGTGTTGAAGTATGGCCTTAGAGTATAATTTTCGTACATATAAACTTTGTTTGCTACCTTGCATTATCTAAAACTGCTCTGAGTTGGGTTAGGTGGCAAAAATGGAAAAGTGAAGGATGTAAAAGAAAGAGAATTTGTTGTCTGTTGTGCAAAATGTTAATAGTTGTCTGGAATCCAAAGTAAAGACATCTGGGGTCTGCCTTGTTTTTGTTTAGAATTGAAAGTCAAATGCAAAGACTTTCTGTTTCCATTTTACTGCATTTGTTTTACTTTCTGCATATATAGTTGAGTGTCTGCTCATTTCTGCATCGCATGGTCCTGTGTGTGCAGGTTGGTACCTGTCAGTGGTAGGTGTTGATGCGTGATGTTGTCTCGCCCTTACAGAGATTCGTTAATTGCATTCATAAACATAAGACTGTCTTGCACTCAATTTTATGTTTTGCTTTTCAAAAGCTAACATGGAAATATATTGACTGACATTTTTATTCATTATCGGTGGGCTGAATAGATTCAGAAACATGCAGGTACAAGCTGCTACTACAGTTGGTGTTTTCTTTTCAAGAATCTGTTGGCCCAATCTAAATAAGTGTTTTTAAATATCGTGGGGATTTGGCCCTACTGAGTGTTAGCTGTGATGTGATTCTCCTGAAGTACCTTGGGAATGACACGATGCTAGTGCTGTTTCTCACACCTGGAGGCATTCGTGATGGAGCATTACCAATTAATTCTCACTGGGGCTTTCAGTGATGTTAAAGCCCAGCGTAGCAGAGGTACAGGTGAATCGCTGCCGGATTCCAATGCTTTACTTTTGTTTTGTTCTTAAAAAGCAGATATTAATTCACATTTAGAGCAACCACTGGCTTGATCTGTAAGTGTACAAGTCATCCAACGGCACTCACCCTGTTGGTAAATTACCTGACAGCGTAGAGTTTGCTGATGGCATCAGAAGTGTGCACAACATGACATAGCAAAAGATAGAGCTGATGCAAATTGATGCCTTCACAGAGGAAATAGTAACTCAAAAGAAGAAAATTATTGTCTCTGTAGTAGAGGAAAAGAAAACATAATTAGCTTGTATGACACCATTTGGAAACCAGTCTGTGAAGGTTCCATAAGATAAGGACACGAAAGTCTGTCTGTGTGGTGCCATGCAGAACTGACTGAGCTGGGTCTGAACAAGGCAGCGCCTGTACCCGCAGCGATACACGTGTAACAATGGAAGTGGAATGTCGTTGTGGCATTGAGGGGTGTTTGTTTCACTTTCATAAGAGTGCAGCTCAAAACCAGCTCAGATATTTATTTCTGAGCTATGCTTCAAAGGCTACACCAGATTTGGTGTTCAAGCATCCACAGGATCTTTCAGCCATACATGGACATGTACCTGGTTTGTATCAGTTGTTATGATTGTGACCACATATGAAGCTTGTATTTCTACAACTGATGCATTTTAGTTTGAAGTTATATATATTTGCATGAAGGGCCAGTGGGAGGTGTGTGTGCTGGTTCTGTTCACGCCAAATAATTGTGGCTTTTGTGCACGTCGTGTTTTTTCTGCAGAAGTGAGTCAGTTGATTAGTTTCTTAGGTGTGTTTGGCTCCCTAATTAGCTGTATAAAGTATGCTCAGTAAATGTCTTCAGCACTTCCCACTTGGGTCAGTGCTACTCTGTTGGGTCCATCCAGTTTAGACATCTACACCAGGCTCTGCTTCATGATACAGGAACATCTTCTGAAGAGATTTCTATGCCCATCAGACGCAGCAATAATGAAGTTGCATTAAGGGAATTCTGCAATTCATCTGTACTCAGGCAGCAAACAGACCCAGGTCTGGTGTAGATGTAATAGCTTGGGTATGCACAGAGGGATCCATCAACATGTTAGACAATCAGAAACCTGTGATAATGATGGAAAGCTTGTACTTGTGGTAGCTTTATCTAGTTTAACAGTAAACATTTCAGTGAGATATTTTTCATTCAGTTGTGCTATATGACTTCACAGGTAGGTTACAAATACTAAAATGTTTAGGTGCAGATCTGACCTTTTCCATAAGTAAAGATTTTTTTTTTGATCCAACTAGGTCTATTTTTAACACTACTGGAAAGATTGTTCTGTTTATAATAATTAAAAAAAAAAATCTACCCTCCTTATCTGAAATGTAATGACTGTTTTTTAAGCTGGGACTGAAAATATTTATCATGTATGTATGAATATCAGGAGTGTTCAATTTACCAGATGTTATATTAGGCACTGGGTAAGGTGAGAAGAGTATTGAATCAGAAGTTTAGAATCTGTTGTCACATTTTAAACAGGTCTGACAGGCAGAAATGTGAAAATACAAAGGTTGTACAAGTTGGAAACAAAAGAGAGAGAAAAAACCCAAAACACCCCAGTACCAAAAAGTAATAAAGAAACAAACAACCAGTGCCCCAAAACACCAGTAGGTGTGGGAGAATCCCAATAGAGAAAAGCTGCAAGAAGTCAGTCTTCCTCAGTTTTTCTGTTCAGACAAGTTCTGTTTTTTGAAGGTCTCCATCGTTAGGTATTTGCCAAAAGTCAGCACAGTAAAGCCTCTTTTCCCCCCCGCTTCGTTTTGAGTCTGAAATACAATAGACTGAGATAATCAAAGGTACCAAAAATGACAGGAAAAGAGATTCACGGTGAAAGTTCTTGTATTCCTCTTACAGCTAGAGTGATATTGAAACTATCATGGAGTATAATCCAAAGAAAGCTCTGCTGGACCCGTTCATTTTGGCAGCTACATCTGGAATGATTCCAGAGCAGCTCATCTTTTATTCAGAGAGAATTTGAAAAGGGATTTGACTTGGCATAGTGTCTCATCTATAGAACAATGAAAGCAAAAAAGTAAATAAAAATAAATGCAACAATAAAGGCATGTCAAAACACTAAGCCACGCTAAAAAAAACCCTGCTTAAAATTGACAAACAGAAGGGAAGATAAAATAATAGGAAAAATAATGGGAAAATAGTAGAATAAGTGAAATAAAAGCAAGTAGGAAATTACATGTCAGAAAAAGAAGTTCAGTAGAAAGAGGAAACAGAAGAAACCATGTGGAGAGAGCAAATAAAGCAGAACAATATTGAAAATCAATTTAAAGGTGAAAAATGTATGATTTGTTGGGGGTTTGTTTCCCTTGAAAGAATTTAAATCATTAAATTATCTGTTGTTTGAGGTCTAAACTGAAATTGCTTTGTTTTATTCAGTAATGTAAGGATTATTTTTGCCTAGATAGTACGGAAAGTGCAAAGATAATTCTATCACTGAATAACTAACTGCAGTTAAAACTGATGGTTAAAATAATCACTGAAGTCTTGGCTGATTTGAACAAAGCTGGTGCCTTTGAAATCATGGAAATTAAACATTAAAACCAGAGACGCACATGATTTTTGATACTTTTATCATAATGCAGACCATTAGCTGCTTTCATGTTGCTTATTAAAATACTGTAAATGAGGTGAAAATTAATGAATGGAGTAACAAATGAGCAAAATCATGATGCTCGAGTGGATCTTCATAATGTGAAATCTTGTCATCTGAATTCCAGACCTTTAACCTCTGTCTTTTCCTACTTAATTGCTCTCTGTGGTCCCTCTCTTTCAAGAAAGTGAGACTCTGGTAGCTGCAGCAGTAAGCACAGCTTAGCATGGACTCGGAACACTTTTCTTTTGCTGCAAAGAGGCATCTTGGCCATGGGAGCATAAAACTAAGCAGAGGTAATTTAGCCTGTGTCGAGGTTTATTCTGAGCTCTGGTATCCTGGCCAGGCTCTGGGTCAGTGGAACAACTTACGGGGCTGCTGAACTGGCACTGTTTGCTCCAGAACTGAACTTGGAGCTGGCTGCTTGGAGCAGAATTTGGGAAATTATGGCTACTGTGAAGCAGAGAGGTAAGTCTGTTATCGTAAGTTTTCAGTGCTTTGCTCTTCTAACCTAGGAATTCTAAACCAGTGCATTCCAATTGACTAAAATAGTGTGTTCCAGTGCCAGCTCATTTGGAAAAGGCTGTTCTTTGTCTCTGCAAACACCTGCTCCTGTATGGGTCCAGTAGGGATAAACTCTTTATCAGAAGTCTAAGCTCATTTAGACTTGCAGGGAAAGTCTTGGTAAGAGAGAGGGTTGCCTAAACCACGAGAGCTCATCCTGGAGTAGTAGAACTTGCTTAGGGCTTGGAACTCAAGCATGGTTTCATAAAAATCATCAGCAGCAACTGTTATGAAGACGTTGAAACAGGATACAAGGAATTTGACTTCACTGGGCAGCTAATCAGGGGAGAACTAAGTTTCTAATGAGGACTGAAGTTACTGTATTTAAGAAACAGACCATGAGAATAGAGAGAAATTACTGATTCTTTTTGGTATTATTTGTTACATGCTTCAGAGCAGATGTTTTTGCAGTTAAAGGTGCATTGCATCCCATACTTCTGCTACCTTTTGTAACAGAATTCTTAAAATTTTGCTGATATTTGTAGTTAGGGATTTGAACATTCTTGGTATTGCAAGCAGTTCTGTAAATTTAGTAGGTGATCGTGTAACTGAGTTGAGAATTTAAATACATCCAAATCTGCTTTTTCATAGATGTTAGAAGCACTTGCGCGGGTGCTGCTGTCTCTTAAAGTTGGCCTGTACCCTTTCCACCAAAATTTGTAGGGGATTGTGCATAAATATAAGATACAGGAGATGTCTAAGACAGGTTTTCCACTGGTGAGCCCAGGCTGGAAGTCCATTTGAGAATGCATTGAGCTTCCTTTTGAGGACCAGTAAGGAATGAACCTACTCACACCCTCATGAGTGCTTGATATAGTTCAGTGATAGTCAAATAAAAGCTAAGGAGCTCTTGGTGTTCCACTTGTTACAGAATCATTTGCATTTTCACTATTGGAGAGTAAGACAGTTTCAATTTTTGAACAGGTTTATTGTCACAGTCCAAATGATTTTACCTTTCTTGAGGGTATATTATGTCTTAACAATATTCTTTCCGAACTTTAGGTTTCTGTGTCATTACGATGGAGTTTAAATTCACATTACCTGTCAGCTGCAGATTAAGCTACAGCTTCCCTTTATTCTGGATCAAACACTTGTCACAGGCAATGAAAACAATGCTGCATTTTACTCGAGGTGGAAGAGAAGCCCTCATTGCACGATCTCATCAGCAGAGTCCCTTCCACATCCAGAGGCATTAGTTGCTGTGCTGTAGCATAGTGCTCCCTCAGTTACACTAACACACCTGTTTATGGAGCCATGGTGTGAATTGGATCAGCAAACTCGTCTGGGTGAAAACAAAACAAATAAAACTCTTGCAAAATAGGTGGAAAGGGAGTGCTTATAACTGGTGTTGCTTCTCAGATCTTTCTACTTTCAGCCATGCTTTGAACTCCTGTCTTTTGTGTTTATCTTGGGTTTACTAGTTCTTTGAGCTCTGGGATGTCATCCATCATCAGTCTTTTCTAGAGCATATTGTGGAAATCTTAGGACCCTTGCAGGATTCCTACTCTTCATCTACTCTTCATCTATGTCTTCCTACTCTTCATCTACGTCTTGGCCCATGACTCTTGTGCTCTTTGTAGGAGCTACATAGTGCAGCATCTTGCCCCCACAAAAACATCCCCCTGTTGTCCTTTGTGTCTCACTACTTCTGAAGTGATGTTTATAGAGGAAAAACCCATCTTCGAGTCAAGTTTCAGTTTTTTCTTAGCATTGTACATCATCTTTTGAACCTCAGGTAGCGGTCTTCAGAACACGCAGGATTCTTCTGTGGCTCATTTCACCATCTGCTCTTGTGAACATGGTAGCTTTCTTCACAAGTACCACATGCTTTGGACCGTAAGACCTCAGATATCACACCTATAACCATATTGCTGTTAAGAATTATAATCAGTTAGAGTTTGGAGGAATCCGTAAGACTCATTCACAGTTCAGCTGTCTTTCCAGAGAGTTTCTTTTTTTCATACTAAACCCACTTCTCAAATACTGACAACTATAAATAACTCTCATCCAAAGTCTGTCACTAAGGTGTAAGTCTTAAACTTTCTGGGAGCAACATATGAAGGATTTATGAAGTCAGATAGAGATACGTAAGTATAAGAGACATGCAGTCTGTCAAATCACCTGAGATTTTTAGGTTGGACTCCCTGGAATTCAAGGAAAATTCACAAAGCTGCTGAAACTATATTCTGATGCCTTTGATCCCTTCCCACTGGTCAAATTAGGCTAATGGTTTGTCTAAGTTTTGCTGAATGTTCAATACAGTCATCATAGGCTGCATAGACAATGTGAACAATAAACAGCTTCATTAATAATTACATAAAAATTATTCCCATGTAAGCAGATTCCTCCCCATCCACACTCATTCCGGTTATTGGGAACCATGCAGTGTTCAATTTGCTCAACGAGAATAGCTACTTCTTCTGGCGGGAACAGACACAGATTGCATTAGGGTGGCATTTCATCTTATCTGTTAGAGCTTCTGGAATGATTCTTTTGCTTCTCCCATTTCAAAAGGAATTTGTGATGCCGTGATGTACAGCAGGAGTACAGCTCCCTTTATAAAATTATTAAACTGCTTTACAATTAAAATTGCCAACTTTTGTCCTGTTGCTGTTGTTTACAAGTGAGAAGAAAAACTATTTCTAAGCAGAATTATTATAAAGTTTGTGCTTATTCTCCAGGAGTGTTATTATCCATTTTCTTATGGAGTACTGATGTATAGTGTGTATTATTAATCAGATCTTTTATTTATCTCTGAGCAGTAGAAGCCCCCAGTTGGGACTGAGAGTCCTACTGTGTGATTCCTGCACACTCATGTAACAATAAAAGCATAAAAGGGATCCTGCTTCAATCCGTACAGAAGGTTACTGCCAGCACAGCTAAAGGCCTCCTTTCTGCAGGCCTCGTGGGGCAACAGCTTCATTCAGATTTTGTTAACAGCCTTCTGCCACTGACACAAAACCCGCGTGGAGCAATTGCTGCTTCCAACTAAATCACAATTACTAAACGGCAATGGATTTTGTTGTGAAAAAAAATGAATTGAAAGAGTTCTTTTATCTTGCGGCAATTTGTTTGGCATTGCAGCCTGCTTTCTAGGTGGTGTTGCTCTTCTGTTGATTCTTGATGGCATCATAACCCAGTCTCCAAAGCAGAGCTTAATTTGTTTGATTAGAAACTCAGAGAAGTTCCTGGAGGGAAGTTCAGCAATTGCTTTCTGCCTCACAAAGCTTTCCTAAGCACGACTCTACTGGAACTCATTGTTGACACGTGAAGCTGTGGGTGCTAGGAAGAGGACATCCATTAAGTTTTGATGTGGTGATGGTAGTTAGCTCTTGTTTTTGTTCATCTAACCCAAAAGCAACAGCACTTTCACTGGGATGTGAAAGAAAACTTTCAGAGGCCGAATCTGGGTGTTGTGCAAGGATATTGGTAGTTACACAGCATCAGCAACTTAAATGGAGACCTTGGTTTTTTTTCCAGGATAGAGAAAATCAGGTCACTGATGTAAAACTCTGAATAAATACTGAAATACTGATGGATTGGTAATTAGCCAGAAAGTTTTCACTCTGAAAACCTCTGGATTACTTGACAGAATGTTTATCAAGGTTTAATAAATGGAGTGTAAAGGACAAGAAGTACGGATCACGTGGTCAAAATATAGAGAGATATCCTTGAAACTGCTGACTGTAAAATTGCACTTCAGAGAATCATCGTCAGTACTAATTTAAGCTGATGTAATAGTGAGAAGCATTAGTTTCATAAGGAATACCAAGAAAGCAAAGTATGCAGAGTGAAAAGCTGAAGGCTGGCCTCAGCTCAGTTACTCATTCCTGTCTTCTGTTCAATGTTTTATTTTGGCTGTCAGCAAGAGACAGACTAACAATACCTAGGGTGTCTTGCAGGAAAAAAATATATATACAAAATTCTACAGCTTGTACACTCTGTATGATGAACATGTGCCACATACTGGTGATAGGTGACAGATGCTATGCTTTATTTCAGTGTAAGTGATGACATTGAGGTGATTAATACTGCATTACATTCTGGTGACCCTTTGACCCTTTATTAAAAAGAACCAAACAAACGAAAATCCAGAGGTCTAAGATGTGAAATCTTCAAAGTTGGTAACATCTTAATTTAACCAGCTAATTAAGTCAAGGGTTGTGTTTTGGTTTTATAAGAAGAGTGTATAGGAATAGCAATAAATACACACAGCCTTTGTTAGTAGCGTGGCACATTGATGTAAGGAGTAGAGACATCATCAGGTTTGGAAACGCGCTTCGTTAATCCTAACAAACTTAAAAGTGATGAAGGATAAAATCTGTCACACCTCTTTAAGATTAATTTTAACTGCATGTGAATATTATTGACTGCTACACTTGAGTGCAGAAGTCCTCTCTGCGGGAAACAGAAACATCAAGGACAATACCTATATAATTTTTATATACTGTTTTGTCAATGTGTCTGACCGGTAATCAGACAAAGGCCATTTCTAGGAACAAAAGTGCAGTTTAGTTTCTAGCCTCATTAATCCTCAGCCTACCTAATGAGCTGTCCAGTGTGGATTTGAAGCGTTTTTTTTCTGATAAAGATATTTTATTCCCTCAGAGCTAGGCTGAATTCAGTCTGCTCACTTTTGCAGGTAAGTGATTTGCTGCTACCTGGCAATGATTTAAAATCTGTGTTAGAGTGAGAATACTTGCACTTGTAGTCTAGAACTCCTTTTTCAATCTCCTATATTTTCCCCAATAAATAGGATTCTAAAATGATTTTACCATAAGCACATCACTGCTTTGTTGGAACACTGTATTCTGTGTCAAAGAAGAGTTGGTACCACCTGAGTCTTGATTTGAGCTACAGAAATGATAGGATTGTATTGACATCTTCACTCAATGTATTATCTTGCTGTTTGCAACTCACTTTTTGATTTTATTTGTTTTTATTGAGCATTTTTGGCACCAAAAAAAAAAAGAAAAAAAAAAAAAAACAAACCAAAACACCCTTAATAAAATGGAAGTATAGTTTAACAGCAACTGCTCACTTAGACACACCAAGTTGTTTCCAACAGCTATTAATTTCTTATGTAGTAACTATTTTCCATTTTTTTTACTGCTGTCTGATACTGTTCTTTGCTCCTTTATTAAACAGAGCCTGCATTAAGAGATAGCTGGCTCACTGTAATAAATAAATCACACCTATGCAAATATCTGCTGTACATGTATTTTTCCAGATGTTGTTGTTCTTTTTGTAGCTCTGCTGTTACACCTTTTGTTTCATCGTTAGTGAGAAATGTCATTTAAAATGAAGGTGTGAATACAGTAAGTTATAAATTCTCAAGTAACATACCCTACAGCAGTCAGTGTTCTGTGGTGTTAAGATGAATTCAGGTGACTGTGATAGGCTTTTGGCAGGATACTGGTCTGTATGGGCAGTATTTCTGGGTAATCATAATACTGAACACTGATCACCGCTTTTTAGTTTGACTCAAGGTGTAAGTTTAATGTGCCCTGGAGATATTTTTTTCCACAAAACATTTTGGGTTTTTTGTTTTTTTTTAGAGAGAGAGTGGAAGAAAGTTGTTCAATTTCAGCTGCTGATGTAGTAGCTTTGCTCTTAAAATATAACTTGCTCTGTGACTTTGAAAGATAGGATAGTGTATTCATCCTTTCCTATTCATTACATGAGGAATTATGTGAGATTATAGCTGAGTTTCTCACCAAAGCACATGAAAGTACTATCACAGTGACCTGCTAAGGATTGGATTTTTTTATATCTGATGAGAAGAAGAATTAAAAGAAAAAGAATCCAAGTGTAGTCCATCCACTCTTCCAAAATGAAGAGAATCTGTTGTCTTGGATGTGTTCAAGTTTATTTCAATGCAGGAAGGATGGGATCTGGAATCTCTTGTTACAGCTGGGTTCATACAGTGCATTGAAGAAGGAATTTGACTGGGCCGTGTGTATTGGTGGGTTTGGAGCCTGGGGAAGGTGCTGGTGTTGGTGCATGGTAGCATCTGCATCAAGGAAGCGCATGGCACTAGTGAAAGAGCTTTGGTGTAGCCATGTGGGCTGGGTCACCCTTGTACGTGTGCAGCCCCGAACACAACTTCCCTGCAACTTCTCTATTTTTCAGCAGAACAGACACTTGCTAGAGTGCATTTTTCCAGCACGTTTGTTTTCCCTGCGTTCAAATACTCCGTTGTGCACCCTTGCTCTTCGGAAGAGAGGTGGTTACTTAGTTTTGCTGAGCAGTGGATTTATAGCTGTATCATTTGTAAATGTAAATTATGTCAGGGGTGTGGAATGAAGAGGAAATGGCGAGGATTTAACCAGCTGATGATTGTTTGTGACTTCTAAGTCAAAGTGTTGAGATGCGAAAGGAGGAAAAGCCTCTTGCATGGTAATATTACCTCGAGTGGAATGTGGGCTCTCAGTATTTTTAACACATCATTGGCAGAGCGGAAAAACTTAAGAGCTTATTATGGACTAGCTTCTTGACAATATTTGATTTTCAGGATTTGGTTATGGAGCTTCAGTATTTTAATTTTCTGCAGAGTCTGATCTAATCAGAGTTTCTTTCCCTTTCCCTACAGATCCCAAGCCTTAAAAGGACATAGCTTCTTAATGCTCCTGGACATAACACAACTGATGCAAGCAGATAGAAGCAGTGAAAAAAAGCAGCCAGGACGATGGTTTTCTGACTTGTAGTTCTGACTGCATTTTGGGGCAAGAGGGAGATGTAGGCTCCTGATGCATCATGTAATATATTGCCTGTCAAGACAGATCCCTGCAAGACCACCATGTTTCTGGTGGCATCCTTCTGACAGAGAGCGGAGGCAGGACAAACACAGTCGTTCTCTAAAGTAGAACTGTAGGGCAAAATAGAGCACTCTTGCCAACAACCAATATGAAGGCAAAGTAGAATCAGAATAATTAAGGGATGTTTAGGATTGTCATTTTGTTCATAGATTGGCAGGCTGATGTTGTATCTTACGTGTTTAAAATGCAGCTTTCACCTTTGGTCCCGCTCAACCGGGATGTTTCTCAGAGAAAACAGATTAGCAGTGACACTGTTCTTTCTGCTGCAAAGAATATTTCACACCACTGCAGGGTCTGGTGGCATGGAAATGTGCAAATCTATGAGGAGACTGTTATATTCGCACTTTGGGCTTTCACAGGCGATCCGGAGAGAGGGCTCCCTGGAAGTGGGAGCAGTGTGCTGCAGCACAGCAACTGCTCCATGAACTCCCTTTCATTTCACAGTTGTGTGGCGTGTAATGTCCAGAATTCAGAGGAAAAAAATAATGCCTAAACATCTGGTTTTCCCTTTTGAAGCACTATCATAAAATCAGGTGGTAGCAATATCTTTGTTATACCTTTGCTTGAGAGGAAGAGGAAAAAAAATAAAATTAACATTTACCAAAAAGCTATACTGCTTTTAAGAATGTTTTGTGCTTGGGCATCTCTAGGAGCAAACCTACCCCAAGTACTGTTGAAAAGTAAGATTTGTGTTTTGTAAGAAAGCCAAACAGTTACATGCACAGATCCAGACAGAAGGACTAGAATGGGTTGGTAGCTAAACTGTGAATCACTGAAATGCCTGAAAACCCCATGTCCTAATCTGAATATGAGGCAAATGTAAGCCAATGGCTTTATGGATGACTTCTAAGTTCTGTGTAGTTCCATAGAGCCTTACAGATGAAAGAATCTTCTATCACTTCTTGAATACATTTGACTGATGAGTGTATTTCTGCCCAAGCATCTTTGCAGGATTCATAGCTCACAGATTTTTCTCAGAGAAGCCGCACAGGAACAAGCCATCATCTGGAAAGGAAAAGTCCATGATTGTAGCATGGAAAAATTACGGCCTTCTCAGTTCTTTGGCACAGAAACATTGCTGTTGAGAATCACGTACCTTCCTGAGATCAGCAAGGTAATTTTCAGATTATAATTTAGGAAAGAGAAATGTGAATTAAGCCTAAGCACAGGAGCCAGGAGACACTGTGAACACTGTAGCTATTAATTCTCTACCTAGAAGGATAAATAAGACAAAGGCTTTAATTACCACTCTTTAGGGTGTATTTGACATTCCCCTCTACCACAGCGTGATGGTGCTTGTTTTCTGGGCAAGAGTCAGACCACCTCTGCTTTCTGCAATGCAATTTCCAGTGATGCTGACTGAGGAGGACCACTGTGGCTTTAAAATTAGTGTTGTCTTATTTGTCTTTTCAAGTTCATTTATGTCAGTTGCCACCAGAGCCAGAGTGCAATCTTCTTTTAATCATTTCTTCATTCCTCCTTGAGTGGTCTCAGTATAACCAGCTAGAAACTGAGATGAAAAACTCCACTTAATTTGGTTGCCTTTCATCAGGAACTTCACTTAGTACAGAGCCACTCTATTAGGCCACAGATGTCAAGGCAGCTCAAGACATTAGCTGTCAAAGTAACTCTCCATAACCACCTGCTATTTACATGCAAAGCATGCCTCCCTGTTGAGACTAAAACTGTAAACACATTTCTAGGGGAGAACTACTGGCTTAAGCTATGACAGGAACTTTTCCTTTTTTTGCTTTTATGTGATCTTGAATAAAAATTCCCTTGCTGTCAAAATGAATGCAAGAAGGCCCATTTGGGATGAGCTCTCATTGCTTTAAATGCTGCCACAAAACTACTTAGATTTTACTTCTGCAAAAAGGTTATAATTTATTTGTCTCACTCTACTCCTGTCTACCCCATAGCAACTGTGATTATGTACAAATAAAAAAACTGTGATGGTCTTGCCTCGCAGTATGACAGAATTGCTGCTTCTGCTGCAATACTAATAGCTGTTTATTTATACCTTTGTGCTAATTCAGCTCTGCTGAATGATGCTTTAGAAGGTCAGCTTCTCATCCATCTGTGACTGTTTGCTACTCAGCTGAACGTGCGAGGTGTCTGTTTTCCCCAGATCCAGTGAACAGCTACTGAATGAAAGATAAGCCTTTTAGTTCCTTCATCCTCAAGGCACATTAAAAAATAAGCCCTATTCCCCTGGTGGCAGGAGACTGTGGCCCAAAACTCCTGACAGTATTAAAACCTTTTAGTGATCCGTGGTCTAGAGATGTTTGCTAACACCAGATGGTTTTGAGTAGATACTCTGTCACAACTTCTGCTGGTGAAACTGGTTGAATAGTGTAACTTGATTAAACAGATGTCCAGTTCAGAGGCCATTTAATGTTTTAAGTTCTTTCTTATGACTGCAGTACAAATAAGGTAGTGCTGTAACTGAGAAGTTGCAGAATTAAGCAGAGAGCAAATGCAGGCCTACTAGCTTTTGTAAACAGATCATCATTTTTTTTGTCAGAGGAATTGCTAACGTGTGTCTTTAGATACTGGTAGTCCTCTAACTGTGTAAGAAAGTGCATTATTCAGGAATGTCAAGATCTTATCCTGCTGATACAAGAATTAGAGGGGTGTATTAGAAAGGCAGCAGTCACTGTATTGGTGTCAGATGGAATTTCATTAAGATTAAATTTATTCCAGTACATTTGGAAAGTAATTATTGCCACAGAAGTGTTATGCCAGTCTAATATTTTTTTTTCCTGTTAATACAGAGCCCAAAACTGTGGGTTACATCAGGCTAAGTTGCCGGGTTTAATGTAACAACTCTCTGAGCCTCTCGTCCTTTATTCCTGATATATTCTGAATTTTGATGACTCCTTGAGATTGAAAGGGGACATGGGGAAGAGCGTATGACTATTACTGGAAAAAAAAAATTGTGTATGGAATCCCAAACAGGAAAGTCCTTAAGAAAATTGAGGATATTTCGGCTGTGCAGAACTCAGTTTGTGCAGAAAAGATAGATTAGGTGACCTATTAGGAGTTCTTCCAGTTCTGATTTTATGCTTCTGAGAATACAATACTTGCCACCAATGCCTGAAAGTCATTATGCAATGTTCCTTTTTTGCTGATGAGAGAAACGCCCCTCAGAGATTTCTACACATTCTTGGCATCTAAGAGATGGCAAATTAGGCAGGGAAAATGGGAGTAAGTTAAAGGATATTGTAATGCCTAAATGGAAAAATAATGGACTCCCATATTAGAATATTCCATCTACTGATGAAAAACCCAAAAGGTTATTTTGATATGACTTTTTTGACTCATTTTCCTCCTGTGTGTATTATGAGTAGAAAATGAAAACGATAAAACAAATATGAAGGCACGTAAATAAACCAGCAACCAGTGAATTAAATCGATCCCTTCTGGGGATGCTGGTGCTCCACGTCAGCTCCCTGCTAGCTGCTGCTGCCCCAGTCCACAGGAGAAAGTTGTCCTAGTGGGGAGGGAGAAGGCAGACAGAGATGAGACTATCCAGGGCACGGGCAGCACTGCCACTCTCTTCTTCGGTGCAAGTCAGGCAGCACCTACAAAGGATGGCAACAGCAGACGCTGCACATTTGGGGACTGCCCCCAGCAAATTATACAAGGGACATACTGCCTAAGGAAGAGATGGAGTACAAACGTAGTCAAGGCTAAATAAAAGTGACAGGATTGTGCACTCCAATTAACAGTCTGAATATGGAAAGATGGGTATTGCAAACATAACCGTTTGTTGAAGGTTATACCTTTAAAGCAAAATGCTTTAAATGTGGGTTTTTTTTCTAATTTTATGAACAGAAGACAAAAAAGCAAATGCATCTCTTAGCTTTGAGGTTGCATATATTATATTTTGTACCATCTCTTAGCAAGGAGAAAGCTAAATGCAGAAAACCCCCTAAAGCTAGAGATGCTCAAGGTCCCTTAGAGTAATATTTGAAAAGAGAAAAAGTATTCTTTGGGGGAAAAAGCTTTCAGGGATATTTGTAAACAGCTTTTGGACTTGTACTGGAACTAGGTATGGAGAGACTATGACAGTATGCATTGTACACATACAGCATGGAAATACTGATGGATTTCGTTAACATAATTGAGATCCTTTAGTTGTATCATTCTGTGAAATTAGGGCTTAGAAGAAATTTCAAGGATGGAAACTTGGAATAGCGCAGTAGAGGCTCAGGTCCATTGTGTGGAGCTTGTATACATATTAATAAGGATTTAAAGCAATAGTCTCACCTGTTCTCAGATAAAGCAGTGGTGCTGCTCTGCACCCCAATTCCTACCCCATGTCTTTTCAACATCATATTAACTGTAGGTATGAAGTTGTAGCCAGTAACTGAGTTTAACCTGTGTAACCTAGAGCAGAAGACAGGCCACACAGTTGCAGCTGAGATTGTGTCTTGGACAAAGGCTAGGACTTTGGGAAGCCCTAGACAACAGGATTTACTAATTATTATTATTAAAAAAAAAGGATAAAAATTATGTATTTCTTTAAACAAACAGGCACTTGGACTTTTACGTAACATTCAGCTCTGTATTCTCCAAGATAGTTACGGACGTAGTTTCACATCCTCTTTACCAGAAGGCATTCCACAGAGAATTAGTTCAATGTTTGGTCTTCCTGCAACCTCCTTTCCCAATAATTCGTTCAATTAGAGCACAAATTCATCTTTTAACTCCAGTTTCTTTTTGTGGAAGACTTGTATGTCACAGCTTCACCACTGTTCATCATTTTTATAACAGGTAGCTTCGGAGCGATGTATTGTACAACATAAAAGGACAACAAAGGCTTTTGAATACTAGCCTTTGATAGAGACTGGATAAGCTGTCAAGCAGATGGATTGGGAGAGGATAAAAGGGATCAACCTTAAATATGGCTTGCTCCAATGGGAAAACAGGACTTAGGCAAGTGCTGAAATCCTGATTAAATGTGTATTTCCTGAGGAGAAATGTGCTCCTGAATGGAAGATTTCATTTGGTAAAACATCTGTTGATCTTAGTAGTTGAAAATGTTGAGTCCCTATTACAGTGACTGGGATTGGTGGTTCTCTGTTAGGTTTGTATCAGCAGCGTATGCTGATTATCGTAAACACAACTCAGTAGTTCTTGGAGGTGTTGACAACACCCAGAAGGTAGTGGGATTTGGGAGGCTTTCCTGTGTCACAGTTTGGAGCTGGGGAAGGAGGCTCTGTGAAGCAGGCTGCTAGAGTAACTCCAGCAGAAGGGTGCCCTGAGGAGGACTCCTCACCCAGCAGTACAGCACAGAAGCCAATGCTAGAATGCTTACTGAAAAAATAATCCCGTGTAATGCCAGAGTGCTTGGCACTAGACTGAGAAACTATAAATAGGCCAATGAGGGTGCCACAGTTTACACCACTCTGAACTGAGGTCCTTGATACTGTTTTCAGTCAAGCTACCTACAAATACTGTATATATCTAATTGTCACAAGAACAATTTGTGTTATACTTTCTTTTGGTGATAAACTACAGAGTATTTATTTGGGAAGAATATTACTAATATTGATGCAGATGTACTGACCTGTGTAGTTGGTGCCCAACTGTTGTTAATTCCATGGTGCTGTAAATGGACCCTACCAAAGACTAAACAAGGTTCTTTTGTTGGTGGTTTGGGTTTTTCTTCTTTTTTTTTTTTTCTCTGCTACTTAACCTCCACTGCAAATATGGAATAGTACATTGAAGATATTTGAGCCACAGTGTGACAGGGGGCCAAAAGTCAAGACTTTCATGACCTCTTTTACGTCTAGTATGCTTAGAGTACTTCCAGAAAAGTAGCATTTTCTATGAATTATTAATTTATCCACATTTCATATCACAGTTTGCAGGAGAGAGCAGGAGCTAAAGAACCTCTCATTCTTGGGAGTGATGGGCGTGTAATGAACACTATGGTCTCCTTCCTAAGCAGCACCACTGAGGGATGATGGGAGAGGTAAAACGCACACATTTAATGAAGGGAAGTAATAGTGAATGGTAGAATTGCTGCTTCTTATCTGGACATGATTATTTTCCTGTGCTATTTTCATCCTGAAGGTCTGAGTTACTCAGCAAACAGGAGTTTTTAAAGGCACCATTATTTCTATGTGCAATTAAGCCAAAGGATAAATAAGCATTTTAGCTCTGAAGTTAAAAGCCAGAGGTTTTGTGCCCATTCATATTCTATGCTTTTGGACGTAAACTTCCATGAAAGTTAGACTGTCTCCCTGCAGGAATACTAAATTCAGCATAAAGAAGAAAACTGAATTAGGAGAGGGGTAGTTTAAGTGAACTGTTAAATTTAATTCCTGACTTTAATTAAGTGGCTATTATGTTTCTAAGTACCTGACAATTTAGCTTATATACTTTAAATACATATTAAAGGATAATTCTTAAAAATTACTGATACAACTTTTTTAGAGGAGATTAAAATATAATATACAGGCTTATATTAATATTTCTGGTATTTGATGAGAATTCTTCCCTAAGACTAGCTTTTCATGATCCTTTTGGAACATTTTTTTCTTACATAGATGTTGTCCCTTACAATCCTGTATAATGAATAGATTTTGGAGCATCCGAGTTTTTGCATCTTGTACTTGACATGATTCTGGCCTTTTAACTTTTAGAACAGTTCTCCAATTAAGGTGTTCAAGCCCTTCAGGCTGTCCACAGCTGCTGCAAATCGATTTCTCCTATGATGATATTTAGAATCCCTTGCTGAAACATGGGAAGGTAAAAACCCAGCGTTTTTTAATACTTCTTTTTTATCCCTTTGGACCTCCTGCTTATTTTTAAAGGTAATCTGAAAGTTGCATTTTTCTTTCCTTTCTTCTCCATAGTCTCCCCCTATTACTGATCTCCTTGAAAATGTTTATTTCTAAATGCCATCTTATCTGGGGTTAATCCTCAAGAATGTCCTGTGTAGTACCTTTGGTTAGAAGAAATCTGAAGTGTAAATGAGGAGGCCTGAAAAATTACTGAGAAATAGAGCTGTAGCTGTAGGCAGGCAGTAGTGTAGGATGATGAGGTCAGTTGTGTTCAGATGTTGCCCTTTTTTGCAGTTGAAGTACTAGCCAGCAGTAGCCTCTCTGGAATCACTCATTATCGGTGAAGTTGACCATAGCCTGAGAGCTGAGCACCTCTTAACTCCTGGAATCCCCACTGAGATTTCACTGATGGAGAGGCCTTGTACTGGTGTTCTAGATGGGAGACTGCTCTTCACCTCATCAAGCAAGTGTTCCTTGCTACTGTAGCCTTACTTCTAAGGGTTCACTATAGAGTTTCTTTGTATTTGATCCAAAGACTTATAAAAACATTTGGAGGGCACTTCTTTGATTTCTGGATGTAGCTGCACGTGAGGATGTAAGCATGCCTGACCTAGCTTTTATCTGATGGCTTCTGTAACATTTACAGCTGAGGCATCAAAGCATCGATTTCAGCCTGAAGTCCACGGTTGTAGGTCTCTTTAGACTCAAAGAATTAAAACCTCATGTCTTCAAAACAGATTAGGGTCAAGATAGCACAAAAACATACACACATATAATATATCCAAGCATCCAGACATACATGTACACAGGATGAGTCTGTGCTACCATCACAGTAGCGTCCTGCAGCACAGTGCACACAGAGCAACAGAAATTGTTAGTTTTGCTAGTTAGATGTTTTCTGCTTGGGTGTTACGTAGGCTTAGCTAGGTCACATCATACTGTTCCTGTTTTTTGATTGGGTGCTTTTATTTTTAAGGGAAAATGAAAGGATTTGTCCCCCGTTGCAGAAACTCCATCCTCAATGTTTGGAAGGGTGGTCAAGCCTTCAGAAATCACTGATTTTCTGAAGATGACAAGCAGCCAGAACTATCAAGGAACTATGTTGCTTTACAAACAAAGAAATAAAACTAAATACTTTACATTAATAGTGCCCAGTTCTTGACATGCTTTTAAGTTTCTGTATTTTGCCTGAACAGTGATCTGGTGTAAATTGCCATTTAGGGAAAAGTTACGATCCTAACCAGGCACAGAGGATAACCCGTGTGAACTCTCATTTAAATAATTCAGTTTATGTAATGTCACAGACTAAATGTTGATAGATCTGTGCAGTCATTAATATATTTATGTTTTTAAATCTCAAGCTTGTCAGTATTTACCTTATAGCATCCATAAGAACCTGTTAGTAACTGTGAACGTAGGAGTTGGGTTTTCCTCAGACCCCTGTGTAATTGTTTTGCCATTAGGTATTGCGCTGAACACTGATAAATGAGGTTTTACTCTTGCTGGAAGTTCAGGTTTGGCCAGTGAACCTGTTACTTACAGCAGGGTATATGAAAGCAGCAACTCTAAATTGGCAAGTATGAGAAATAAAGATTTAATGTTGTTATTTAGTTTGACATTTAGTCGTGATCCTCTCATTAACCACGGAAATCTACTCCAGTAAATTCGGGGAAATCCCCTCCCTTCGAAGCACTTTATTTGATAAAGGCTAAAATATAATTCCTTAAACAGAGTTTCCAATCTCATTAGTTTGACATGGAGTCAGTATGCTTACATGATTTTTATTTGCACACTGTTATTGATGGACATTTAATACAGAATTCAACCTGCAGTGAAGTAAATTCCAGACAGTTGGCCGATTAGGTAACGCAATGATTAAGTCTCTGTTATCAGGAGCGCTATTGCTCTTCTAAAGAGTGTACATGGTTTAATTTCATCTCATCTAATTGTTATCAGCAAGCTGCCATTGGTTCATTAAAAACATTGCCCACTGAAATAGCAAGAGTCTAATGACTGTATATAAAGGTCTGCTTCTAAGGAACTTTGTTGTTGTGCTAGGCACAAATTGAAATGAATTGTTTCGAGGGTTTTTTCAGTTACTACATTTTATCATAATTTTAAAAGCTATAAGTTGGAATCTAATTTGCTTCCTATCTTATTTTTAACATTTAAATGAGGAAGAAAGGAAACAAATTTTGCTAGTAATAACCCGACTCTTTAGTGTCTTGTTTATGCTTCTTTTTTAGGTTAATTGCTTCTTCTCCAAATGAACATTATGCTGGCCAGGCTCATTGTCATATTTATCCATATTTTCAATGGTGCATACTAATTTTCTGACAGCTTCTCATAGCATTAACGTGGAATGAATTTGGCATTGTTCTCAGAGTTTGCGAGCTTTTTTTGAACGAAGAATGAAAACCCCTGTTCATTTCATATGGATATTTGCAAAATAAAAATAAAAAATAGCTCCAGTGTAACTTGTATTAAAACCCAGAATACTTGAACAAACTTTGGCCTCCAAAATGAAATAACCTAGGTTCACTTTCAGACACGTAGTATTGAAAGGCCATCTTCAAAAAGTTGTCTTCACTACTTTGCGGCCTAGAAGGGAAATTTTCTTGTATGGCTTAAGCTAACTAAAAGATAAATTACGGAAATGTGTATTGCGCGTTGTTTAAATATCACTTTAAACCAGATCTGAAAAAGTTAACTTTGAACAACAAGGCTTAAGAGGGTGTCTCTCTAAATGTCTGCATTAAAATGCAACCTGTAGCCAGAGAAAAGTAACAGAATGTAGAAAAATATTTACATAAAGTCTCTTGGCACAAATAGCGGCAATGTGTAATTATCTCCTTGTTACGCTCTGCTCACTGATTAGCATTGAAGGGGAGGGACTAGGGTAGAAGAGGCTTTGCAGGAAGGCAGCCAGCACATTAGCTGCCACTTGTGTATACATAACTCTTAATAAATCAAATTGGCAAAGGATCAGCTGGCACTTAGTTACGTATGTGTTGTGCAGTAGCCTTATAGAAAATGTAGGGGTTTTGACATAATCAATAATTATTATTGGAGACATCACAATTAAACAGTTAGAAGCAAGTTATTAAACTGTGTGGATGGTGTTTTCTGTGAGAGGTAATGAACTGTACATATTAGAATTAATCTTACTGGTTTCACTGAATTTGATTCCAAAGCCACTTCAAGCAAGACATCAACTGACAGCAAGGTTAGAAGCTTTTATCATTATGACAGACTCTTAACCGTCACGCTTTGTCCTGAAGGCACAATATTTTTTTCTCTCTAGCTCTTGTGCAAATCTTGGCGAATGCTCAGACATGCCACACAGCACTTGCTTATGTTAGTAAGCAATTAGTTTTCCACAGTCTTAAGAAACTTACTACATGAAAACAGATAGCAAAAAGTATATCTGTTAGAGTGAAGTTTTCACATCTTTGAACTTTTTCATATTCTAATGAAAAACTGTTTAGTCCCAGTTGTCCAGATTTCATCTTTTCAGCACTGAAATTTCTCTTTTGAAGCTTGACATTGATAACCAGAACTCATTGGTATTGCTCCTTTGTTATAGCCCTGTTTACTCTATCTCAATGCTGCACAAGTTATACTTAACAAATACTATCAATCCATGCAGGAGCAAAGGCCATTACTGATTCTGATAATCCTCCTGAATAAGAGCATCTTGCTTGGGAGTGGGCACCAGAGACTAATGTTAACAATTCAAGGTCTGGACTGGCAGAAATTGGGATGCCGTGCCCCTGCTTATTATATTTTTTTTCTTTTTTTTTTCTTGCTGTGTGAGGTGTGATGCGTGCTCTAATCATAAAGAAGCTTTGTATGTGCATGAGTGTGTTCATATGTATATCAGAATCAGGGAATAATTCAGGTTGAGAAGAGACCTCTGGAGGTCTGCTGCTCTAATGCTCTGCTCAAAGCAAGGCTAGCTGTTGTTAGTTCAGGTTGATGAATTTTGGTTTTATTCTTGTGAAAGTTGGGTTTAGAAGGTGTGAATGAAATGGATTGAACAAAAGGAACAATCAGAAGATAGGTCGTTTAAAAAAAAAAACAACAAAACCACAAAACCCCCAGAAGAGTTGTTGTCTGAGGGACGTTGTCATTCTAAAAATTGGAAGTAAAAAATAAAAAGAAGGGAGAAAAGAGAAAAAAGCAGGGAAGTAGGAATGAAAAATAAAAAAATCTCTTGTCTATTATTCAGCCTGAAGGCTTCTCTGGCAGCAGCATCCTCATCAGGCAGTGGAGGGGAAGTGAGGGTAGCTGAGAAGAGCCATGTGCCACTGCGTAAGCCCGTCTTCCTTGACTGAAAAATAGGAGATGAAATGTAAATTTCTGTTCTTCCAGAAGATGCCACGAAACAGCATGGTATTCTTTTTATTTAGAATAGTTCTGCTGTCTTTTTGGGGAGGGTTGTTCGTGGGAGCCTGTAGATGCCCATCCCACCAGTTTCTCCCTCCCCTCCCTCAGCAGGACAGGGGAGAAGAGGAGGTGAGGAAGCTGTCGAGTTGAGACGCAGGCAGGAGAGCGCTCACCTCTGAGCAGCACGGGCAGAGTGGACTCCACTTGCAGAAAATAGATGTAATTTATTGCAAATTAAAAACAGATGGTGAGAAACGACGACAAAAATTTAACCCAGCTTTGCCTCAGAGTAGCAGCTTGGCCCAGCTGTGCCCTGCGGCAGGACTGCTGCGGAGCTGGCCAGAACCGGCTGTGTCTGGCTCAGGGCAGCCTCAGCCTCCCCTCACAGCCCCTGCTCCCGCCAAAAGCCAGGCACGTACACCCAGAAGGGTAACAGCTTCTCAGTTTGTTTACACCATGGTGTTTAACAACACATATTAACTGGGCTTGTCAAAAACGGGTTTGAGACGAGGGTTCTAAAAATGGACGTTAAAATTGTCTTTTGTTGGTAGCTGTTGTACAGGATACGTTGAGTACGTGGCATCACAGCTACAAGGGTCCATCAAATCAGGTAGTGTACGGGTTCAGCAGAGTGCGGGGTGAGCTGCAGGTGTCCAAGTGACAAACTCTTGTCACAGTGCTGCTTTCATGAGGCTCGGCATTTTGGAGCACAAGGCCAAACTTAGTTTGGCTTTAATGTAAACAGCAGAGGAGAAATGGGGACCGTGTTAGGTCTTCAGAGTGTGGAGATGAACCTGGAGATCTCCTCATGTTCTCTCTGGTCGTTCTTGAAAGATGAGGAAATTCCTCAGAGCGGAAGATGTTGCAGATTCAGCAGAATTTGTGCCTTCAGAAAGGAGTGAGGGACTCAGTTCTGAAAATGGTGGGATTTTAGCTCTTCAGCTGCTTCCTCCCAGGACAAACCAAAAAGAAAAATTAGAAAATGTATTCCCTTTTCTACCCTC
>VWZY01005186.1:675231-757769 GCA_013399075.1 Chloroceryle aenea | reverse complement strand
CCCCCATAACCTACTTCTAAAAAGATATCACAATCCAATGGCCAAATATTAGTTTAGAAGACAAGAGAAACCTCTGAGTTGTATGTAGCGCTTCTAAATGTTTTTAGATAATATCTGTAGAGGGAAAAAAAGCTTTGCAGTATTGAGAAAGCATATTGATCATGAGTAGAACAAATATATGTACTAATGTGCTTCAAAGCCTTGCTGAGAGGAGTGTTTCGGGAGTGAAGGGGAAGTTGGTGTTTCTCCCTGGACTCTTCCTTCTGTGCGCCCAATTAGGGTTTACAGAGGCAATTAAGTCCGTAACTTTACTAACGGAGAAGCAGCAGAGTTGTTTTTGCATGGCACTCCACTTGAATTAATAACTTCCACTTCTTTGCAAGGTTAATTAGTGTGGATTGTGACGGGGATACTAGATAAGTACACTTAAGGTTGGAATTGCTGACTCATTTCATATTTTTAAGCTGAGCAGATGTATAACGGGAGCCGTGGATTTTTGGATACTCTAATTTTTGCAATATATGAGCCCCTAGCCCAACTGTAGGTACATTTTTTTGTTCTTATCTTTTTTATTTCTCCCCTTCATATTCTTGAGTTAGCATTAGCCTCAAATGAAATGCCAGATTGTTTTCTATAGATCTATGGCCAACACTATTTTGGCTTTAAAATGGGAGGTTTTATTTATTCCCTACTCCCCCTGTAACAATCTTAACAGCTTGCTACATAAAATAATTAAAAACTGAGCTGTGCTGTTTCTGTTTTGAAAGAGCTCCTGTCATTTTGAAACCTCTTCTAGACATCTGTCCTGCCATTGCTCTCTGTCAGAATATTTAGACAATTTGTGATATATTTCTCCTACTATTGACCGTGCAAATAAAACCAGATGAACACCTATTGGGTTGTATGTGGCTTCTGCAGTGACAATTATCAGAAGATAACATGGTAATTATGTGACAAATGCCTTTTTACGTAGGGAGGGGGAGATCTGTTGTTCTCCAGCGATATGGATGGATGCACCTCAGTGTAATTCTTTCTGAAAAGGTTTTTTTCTAAACAAAAATGAATGTATTCCTTCCTTACATGGCAACTTTCTCTTATATTTGTAATATATGGTAATGTTAGGTAGCCTACACTGCCGACCCTTAGGTTTTTGTTTCCCGAAGGAATGCCAAGCACCCATATTTCCTCATCCAAGTGCTTTTGTGAATTTCACCTCATGTTTTATGACATCTCAGTAAAACAGGGAAAGTAGCCCATGAACTATAAATGACTGACTGAGGTTCAAATCACAGAGGATCGATTAGCTCTTCTGGAAGTATATTTTAGATAACAGGAATGAAGAATAAAAGAAAAAAACAAGTTAAAATGGACATGGACCTCTAGTGACAGATAAGTTCATCACCAATATTTAAACTATATCTCTTACCTACCGTTCATTGGAGGTTTTTTTAGTATTGGTTGGACAGTGTATGTTGAAGGTCAGCAGACCCATCAATTGACCTGGAGCTAATTTTGAAATATCTGATATAAAATCTCCTTCCGTATTATGCAGATACCCAGGGTCACTGTATCACCAGCCATATGCAGGTTCACAGGCTGAAAATTGCTGTTCTTTTCAAATAATTTGTTTACTGCTAAAAAAGTGCAAAATTGCAGTTTTAAGCCCTCTTGGTCTCTTTTGTTGTGGAAAAAAAAAAATAATTGCACTTTAGGTTTGCTAATGACAGATAAACTTCTGAATATTGCTTTTTCCAAAAGTTATACAAGGTCTGTTCTGTTCCATTTGTTTCCATTCCATTCTTCTCCCTTGCCTTTCATTTCTCATTGTCCTGGATGATTGGCCAGTAGTTCATAGATGAGATGTACCAGTTCCATTCTAGAAAGACCAAGAACACTAAACCCTATCCTCTCTAGATCTCGAGGGTTTCTAATAAATACGTTTGTAATGATAGTGAGCAAGAAATACTTACTCCTGAGCCTCATATGTTTTGTGTTTTGTTGGTTTCTGTATATGAAATTTTGATACCATCTTTGAAGATGAATTGATCTTTGGGGATGAGAGGAAGTTGTTGTGTCTGGGCACAGCAGAATCGCATTGCAGAATGACCACATTCTATAGCTCCCTCCTGGCTGGCCATTTTACGTTGTTCTAATGGCTGAAGTTCCTGTAGTCAACTGATTCAAGACTGGATTTTCAAACAGGCTAGCTTTCTAGGCTCTTCTGCTACCTTCAAAAAGTTTGAAGTATGACTACTACTCACCCTGAATTAAATGTATTAGGATGCTTGTCATTTTTTTGTTGGCTGCCTGAATGATGATAGCTGGTCTTAATGAGATTTAGGTTTTCTTTTTCTCTGTGGTTTCACTTAGGAAACCTCTGCTTCCTTCTGTGAATCTCCAAAAGAAGCTGTTCTCTTTCTTCACTCCTCTTTCTGAGGAAGCCACCAGCTCTGCAATTGATTTTAATAGGCAATCAACCAGAAATTAAATTTTAGAAAAACTGTACATTCTATTCTAAGAGGCATTAGTTCTGTTCATCCAGTCGACTGTTTTAGTACAGCAGCAAGAGCCTAACCAGTGAATAGTATCATGGAGAATTTCTCAGATCTTGTGAAAAAAATAAAGAAGCACTACCCTGCCTGGATGGAAAAAGAAAAAAATTATTCACTTAGGTAAAGATGGGGGCAATAAGTGTAGCAAAGAACAACACTGAAACATTGGTTTGATGTGAGCTGCTAAGTAAAATGTTGGTAATGTAAGTACAGACTGAAAGTTGGTTTTGATTTAGGTTTTGTGTGGTTTCTATATATATAAATATATACATAATTTGATTGGGTTAATTGTAAAGTTGAACACTGTTTAAACACCTATAGCTACAACAATTTGGAGTCCCTGTTAGGATCTAACTGCATACACGTCTGCTTACCTACGTCTGTTAACATGCAGACATACACAGAGGTGGTACAATGTGGTGTATCTCTGTATAGGTCGGTGTGTATCTATGGTGTATACACATGACGTATGTATTTCATGTCTGCCAGGTATGTTAGCTTAAAACAAAATACAAGTCTGCCTTCAGTAGATGGTCTTTCAGTGGACTGTTCGTTAAATCGAACAAGCAGGTAACAGGCATGTTCCCTCCAGCTCTGCTGAGCTGCCACTGAGTCTGGGGAGGGTGTCAGTGGTTACTGTGGTGTTGGCTTAAGTCGAAGTGTGTTCATCTTCCTACTCATGGAATTTATACTGTGGTTTACTCCAAGAATATTTTTTTGCATGTTATTTTACAGTACTGAAATGTGCTTTTCGGAGAGTAAATGCTTTCATTTCTACTGGACATTGGAAAAAGTAACTGTATGTGGCCAGCTGTTACACTACAGAAATCATGCAGGACAGATGTTTGTTAAAATGACTAGGATTAGAATAGACAGATATAGTGCAACCTTCTTATTTTCTCAATAGATTTAGGTTGCAGAAAAAGAACTTACGCTGATTAAATATTTTTAAAGTAGATACTTGCACATTAGAAGCAATAGCAGCGGTCAGCAACATTGTCTGATAATCTTTAGTGCCTTAGGAAGGATTAATCCTGCTCCAGTCAAAATCAAAATAAATAAAATAAAAAAGTTATAATAATGGTGACATGGGCTTACATGACCCCAGTGCAGTTTTTCTGGAAGTTGCTGGATTTGTTTTCTTTCCTTCCTTCTGTTCTGTGTGGAAAGTGTAGCTGTGTGTTTACTCCCCAAATATTACCTTACCTCCAGAAATGATTGTCAATAACGTAGTTGCAATGAAAGAGCCCACTGAATTACTCTCTGAAAAATGTCATCAGCAGTGTTCTGTTCACTTAAGTCTGCTTTTGTGTTACAAATGTGCTACAGGAATTTTCTTTCATTTCAGCTGTTTTAACGGCATAAGTCATCTCAGTTATAAGCTTAGTTCCATTGGCTGTGATTTTGTAGTAACAAACTCTTTTCCATTTTAACAGCAATTCAGCTACTTGTATAACCATATAGCCAGCATTTACCTCAGCTGACCCTGATCATCACTGTAGCTAAAGAAAATCAGATCTGTGCTACCAAGTGTTTGCCTTAGATTTTCCTTTTTTTCCCCATGAGATCAGAATTTCTGATGGAAGGGACTAGCTCATGTTCAAATGACGTGCAAGAGAAAGTCTTTGTAGAATCAATAACATACTGAAATTTAAATTTGCCATCTCACTTTTTATGTAAAAAAGCTTTAATGCTGTTGTAATAGTCTTCTCTAGAATTTGAATAGGAATCTATAAAACTTAAAAAATGCATGCAGTTTAATAGAAAAATCTGCATCTGTGGTGAACTACTTCAGACTGCTTTAAAATGTTTAGATATATGTTATAGTTTGCAACTTAAATTTTATAGACGTCTTCAATAAAAATAGATTTTGGATTAAAATGAAGTAAGATGCACTCTTGCATTTTATCATGATGTGTCGTGAGGGTGGTGGTGTTGTTGTTTTTAAAATATCACAGTACAAGGACGCTGGGTCTTGGTACAGAATTTAGTATGTCCAAAACTAAATCTTCCAAGGAAATAATTCTGTGATAAATTTTAGTAAGAATGTCCACATATCTTATTTTCTTTTCCTCACAGGTTCAAGGGAAGCTGTTATTTGTGAGCTAAGTCTTAACCTGCAAACAAGCCCTTTCTGAAGACCATTGCATAGAAGTTCTCTACAAAGAGGGAGTGGGTAAGTTAATGCAAATACCACTTCTGTCCAAGGTTTGTAGCATGTACAGTTTATCTGGACAACACTAATCAGTAGATGCATGCCACAAAATTTGAGTGTGAGGTTTGTGAATTGAAAGTATGTAGTAAAACATACAGTTGAAAATCCATTATGCTTAATTTTACTTTCTGAACTGTGATCCCAGTCTGACAGATGAAATGAAATGCATGCTATTTCACTTAGTTTATTCCTCTTAATAAGATTACATCAATAGCTGAACACAGAGGATTGTACAGTGAATGTGGAGTTTGACTCTTGCTAATGTGTGAAGCGTCGTATGGGTATGGAAGGGTATAATTTGATGATTTGTACAAATGTGACTACTTCAGCTCCTAAAATGGTATCCTTAGAGTTGGATATTGATATTACAATTTTAGAATCATTGATCAAGCTCTGTAGATATCATGTGGGAAGCTCGGTTTACCACTATTATTTGCAAAAAAAAGAGTACATGAATTTGGCAAAATTGCTTTTGTTGTGTTTGTTTAACTGCAATGCCAAGTACAATGACATGGCGTTTGGATGGACTTGTCATGTAGTACCTCAGCAGAAGAAGGTAGGAGATATTTCAAGTAAATGACAATGGGAGTGTCACCAGGAGGAGTGTGCTGGTGTCAGTGGGAAATAAGCTGGGGTTAAGTGAGGAGGAAAACCTGATAGCGCTGTGTGCTACTCGAGAGTGACATGTGCCATGTAAAGGGAACGTAACAAACAGCCTGGGCTAGGACACCTGTGCAGGCACTCAGAGAGCTCTTGGGTTTGAGGGTGAGCAGCCCTGACCTTCCTCATTGCCAGTCTGCAGCAAGGAGCAACCTCTGACATGCAGGGCTTGTCAAGCCCTTGGGAAATTTTTCAGATAGCAAAAAAGATGCTTGTGAGAGGATTTTCCAAGTGACTTGAGCTATCTTTGTAGGTGAAATTCTTCCTTTGCTTCAAAGACTCTTTCTTTGATCTTCCCAGTAATATACAAGGAGAAACTGGTATGCTAGTAGTAGTGCAATGCAGTGTGCTTTCCTTCAGCCCACTGTGGACTTCAGCAAGGGTATCTATTGCTGTTACTCATTAAGGTCTTTTCCTACCCATCTCTGCTTCTCCAGGGCTGGGCTACAGCTGTTTTCATGCACTGCTGTTAACAAACTGTGCTTTCGTTATTTTTTATTCCTGTACTAACTCCTAGTGCTGAAAACTGGGACTCCACAGGCTACTGGATAATAAGCCCAAGCACAGTAATAATGATCAAGTGCATTTAGTTACATCTGGTTTAGTGATTCTCATGATCTTCACAAGAGCCATTTGCACATAATTTTTGATGCTGTTCTTATGAAATGCTGTGAAAATTAATTCATCAAATGTGTTTTGACAAGACTCTTGTAACCTTTTCATAAATACCAGTTTTGTTAAGTAGCTTACATTTTCAAATATCAAAAGTACAAATGATAAAATAGCAGCTAAAAGTGGAAAACGATGAGGTGCGCTCCTCATTTCAGTGTATGCAACAGTAGAGGAAACCCTGTCCACACTCATGCAGAGCAAAAGAACCACATCAAAATAGATCCCATCCTCTCAGAACACGGAGTACTTTGCATTTGCTGTAGCTTAACGTGTGAGTAACAGAAGCTTAATGTGCAAGTGACAGAAGCTCGCAGTGTTTCCTGCTCTACCTGTGGAAGTCGTGGCATTTGTGAAACATGCACTGTGTTGGGGGAAGACACACACAAGTAGAACTTGACTCCCTGGTTTTATGCAAGTGGGATACATAAGGATCAGGAAAATTGTAAGTTAAGTCACAAAGGTGTTCTGCTCTTTAGGCCCTGGTGACCAATGGCAGCTCCTGTGCAGGGGGCTGAGGACACAGAGTCATTGAAAGCATTCCGTCAGTGGTGTTCCCATTCTCCTACTGACGCCGTCCTTTCTCTTACTGGTACAGAGGTTCTAGCTGCATGCAGTGCTTTCTGTTGCCCTGCCTGAGATGAGGGCTGCAGCAGAGCCAAGGGCATCCTACAAGAAAAGGTAGGCGATTGGGAGATAGTTGTTTGGGTTCTTGTTTTACTCAGTGTAGAGAGGGAGATGACATTACCTGGTCACAGATAAAACTGATCTCCTTCACATCATTGCTGCAGTTCATCCTCAGCCGAATGGTTTTGTGGTGGTTGTCATTAAGAAACACTCTTCTTCTCATGTGTGTAATTTCTAGCCCATTTGTTATTTACCAATGGATAGTTACACTAATATATGCTATTATAGTAGTGGTTAATTTATATCTGCTATATAATACTTGACTGAAGTACAGTCTCTTTGATTAAGCTAGGATGAAGTGGAAGGACTTGAACCGTGGTCACCTCATTAAACATCTGCCTCGACCACAAAAAGTAACGAATCGTAAGAATCGAGAAGTGGGTTACATAGCCAGTGAAGAGTTTGCCTTCTGTGTCTTGTGTTGTCATCATGGTTTTACTCCTTTTTCTGGTCTTCATTATCGTGGTGCAGGGAAAAAAAAAACATGCCATGAACACTAATTAGCATGAGCTACTGCTTGTGCACAGACTGGTGTGTTAACATCTCCCAGGCTGAACCATGGAGCGTAGTGAAGTAGCACCCTCCTAGCCACTGAGAAGTTTCAGTCTGTGTTGCTATAAAATGTGAGAGTTTTAAGAGTCAACAACAACAAATTGCATTAAAAGCTATTTTATTTCTCAAAAAATTGAGTCAGTTTTAACCACAGACACTAATGATAAAATAATACAACTTTATATAAAAGAGACAAACTATGTCAAGCTTATTGAAAGTGTCATTGTCTTCTCCCCCATTTTCTCATGGGAGCCCATGCCTTGTCTTGTGTAGCAGAAAATTACTTTCTCTGTTTAATCTTAACAAAAGGCAGAATCAAACAAAGCAGCTAACAGAGCTGTTTACGGCCAGAGCTTACTGTATTTAAAGGTTGGTCTGAATTCCACTGAACGTGTTTTCTGAATAACATAATAGTTGACTTAAAAGATTAAGGATAGTGGACTTATATTTACTGTAATCCATGGATTTTGTCATCAAAGCCAAAGAAATTTTGTTTTGTAATGTAAGTGAGCATGTACAAAATCACATATTCACACTCAGGGTGACTGCCTTCAAGACCCACCTTGGCATGAGCTGTTCCTGTGCTGGGGGCTATGCAGGAGCACTGTCTCTCCAGCTAACCCTGCTCATCCCAGGGCTGTTGTACTGGATCTGGTAACTGCTTTGTTCCTAGCCCATTGCTAGGCAGTAAAATATGCATGATGTCCCTGAACCTGCAGATCCTCCCTCAGATGACCCAATTGGTTGGTGAAGTGGACCCATGTATGTGAATGGTGCAGTCTGGAGAAAAACAGTATGGATTTCTAATAACAAGAAGTTGAGATTTCCATACATGTGGGAAGTAACTTTTTTGAAGTGTGTCTGCTGAAATCCTAGAGGGCATGTCAGAGAGAGCTTAATTAAGTATAAATTGATTCTTAGAGGACTTTTCAAGGGTTAATAATTGTGCATGAACAAAATCGATGGGCAGTGTAATTAATTTGCAAGTGCTTAACAGATGCTTAAAACTGCTACAGTGCAAACAAATATTACACTGTTCTTCCATAAAGTATGCAAAAAGAACTGAATGAGTTATGACATACGAGCTGCTGAACGTGTTCTCCTTTTTTTTAGCACAGAATTACCCCCAGATCAATGTAAAATGATCTTTTTTGAGGATTTTAAGTTCTTTTTTGCTTTCTGCTCCATGACACACAACAAATAGGAGGGCTTGGGTCATTCATATACCACGTCTGTTGGCTTAACTCCTAACTCTTGTGGATTGTTACAAGTGCTGCTAGCTATGTGTATTTGGTTATATAGAAAGCATAGCAAGTTAGTGCACAATTTTCTGATTTAGCCTTTTTTTCCCCCCTCTCTGCACCCCCCTTCCTACCGTGTTGAAAAACAGTGCATGAATACAAATGAAAGATTTTTATTTACAGTTGGAATGCTACTTATGCTTATTTTTCTTATATTTTTTAAGATAGCATAGTAATTCAGGGGGTTATAAAGAAAAGGAAAAAAAAAAAAGAGGACATTTAGAATAATCAGTGATGCTTTCAGTCACTGGGGGATTTCATTGTCTCCTGTTCCAGGGAACTTCAGACTCCTGGCAGCCTCTGCCTTACCCAGCATAGTTTTGCAATGCTGCCTCTGCTGGTACTTTGTAGTCTGGGATAAAATCTAGTTACTTTGAATTAGAGCAGGCTTTTCTTAGAAAACCTGCTTTATTAGTAGTGAGCATTTGAAAAATCAAGCTGTTGTGAGGGCAGTTTTGACTTCTCATTGAGACAGCATTTTTCAATAAAACAATTTGTCAGCACAGTGCTGACCAGTGCTTGTTTCAAGCTCTGTATTCTGCCTGATTGAGGCCAAGCATTTGGGAACATCCCAAGGTTTTTAATCTTTGCTTTACTGTCTGCTACGTGTGTCCTAGTTTATTTTAAGGCAAATTTCAATATGTTCTAAGGCCATCCATAGTAGGAGGAAATCTCTGCCGTGGAGAAGAGTACTGAAAGAATGAAAATACTTTTTAGCCCAGCCCTTAGCATATATAATTTGGGACAATTTACTCTAAAACTTTTTCTTGCAAACCTTACTGATAGAATCCTACAGAAGAAACAGCTGTTAAAGAGTTAACAAAAAAAAAAAAAGAAAAAGAAACCCTCTTACAAATATTGATCTTAAATTTAAATAAAGTTCTACTTTGCATCTTCTCTGTAGAGTCGAATCAGATTATATGTTGCTTTTGATGAGAATCCAATGAAGAGTTTTATCCATGTTGCAAATTTGTCAGCTTCTCTAAACCCAGGGAAGTATCCTACCAGTAATTTTGCCCCACTTCCTTTCTAAAGCACGTAGCAGTTTTCAGAGCTGACAGCAAATGACCCAGTTCTTGTTTCTCAGACTGGCTTACTTTGTACATGCCCTTCTACATGTTGCTAATCTTTCCTTTGATTCCAGAAGTCAGTGACAAAGTGCAGCCAAAGAGAAAGAAAACAAAGCACAGATCCCATGTTCTTTGCAAGAGCTTATCTCCAATTTTGCTACAAGTACAGAAAATCTTTTGTAGAAACTGTAAAATATGAATGGTAATTTTCCATGTTGAGGGCTGTGAATAAGAATACACATTCCCCAAGGGTGGGAAAGTCCCTTTCTCCCATACTGTTTGTATATAACACAGTAATCATCTTGCCTTTATTGTTAATTTTTTTTTTGGTGGGGGTAGGACACTTAGACCTTTGGTGCCATTTTTCTTCTTTTCATTGGACCTGAATTTTTCTTACCTCTTGCGAGATTTCATACACATGACCATTTTTCTTTCAGCAGAGAAAATCATGGTTTGGTCAGAATCCCTGCCCAGTCTAAACTAGAAATACTGAAATCTATAAGGATACATTTTGATGCTTTATGATTATTATTAACTTTTTTGTCTGCTATGCAACTATTTATTAGTAAACTGAGATAAAACATGGTGTAAAGCTTAGAAAGCTGTTTAAAAGGTATGCTGCCAAAATGTTTATGAATATCCAAACCAGCAAAAATTGCCTGAAAATGGTTTTTGAAAATGGAGATTTCTGAAGGTTTTAATTTCTGTTTGTGGTACAGTGGATTAAGTTTGGTTTGAGAGCATTTCAGCAATGTTCAATTGTTTTGATCTTTCAGCGTAAATAGAGAATTTGCTGTGCAGCTCATGTCCCATTGTTTATCTTGAGCGGGGGGAAATAGGAAAAAAACAGTGATAGGTCATCGAAATTTTTCAATTTCAAACATGAGGAATGCCACCAAGTCCCATTTGATTCCTTAAAAAAACCCAGATTGCATCACTGCCCTCTTTTTTTTTCAGTTGTGGTGGTCAACGGTACGTTGCATTGCATAAATGGAGAGTGGAAATAAAAGATTTATTTCCTGGCTTGTGTTGTGAATTTTTGGAATTCCTTTGAATTCCAAAGCAGTTACTATTAGGTTTTTACTTAAACAGGAAGAGACAGAAAGTTTATGCTTGGATCAAAAAGAATCTAAAGAATGACACTTGTTCACTGTTGCCAGCATAATGACATTTTTGCACCATTCTGCTTTTGCTGTTGTGTATGGAATTCACCAGATGTTTAGCCTAAGCCAGTGGCTGTGTATTCCTGACAGCAGTGCACAAAGATGTTTCCAAGTACAGCTAGACAAAACCAGTGTTTGTTTGGCTTTTTATGGCATTGATAATTAATAAAAAAAAGCAGAATTTGTTCAAGGAAAAGAACACACTAGAACTGCAGGAGGTTGTAAGAAAAATATTTTATTTCCAAAAGAATTGAAATGTTTCCAATTGATGAATTTGATCTGAAACATTTTTCATTTCTATTCTGAAATCCTTGATTGAAATTATCGTAAAATTCAGGAAAATGATCTCCAAATGTACAAAAGGACTAGAGAATGAAAATAGAAATATATTTAAATATCCACAAAATCAACATATATGAAATGCTTGGTTTCCATATCATGACTGTGTCACTTCAAATATTTTTTCCCTGTCTGGAGTCTCCAGGCAAGCGAGGAATGGCAGTGTCCATATTTAGCCATCAAAGACAGATGGCGCAAAACTAATGTGTGTTGGCTCTTCGTATAATTTGCAGAGTAAAGCAGAATTAATTAGATTTATGTTTTTCAAAGTAAATTAGAAGTAATTAGATTCTCAAAAATACTATTTCTCATTGCCTGTGCTTTAGACTTCCCCTTCATACAGGTGATGTGCTTGATGTGGCCAACCTAGTAAATTAATTCAGGCAGTAAGCGAAATCTTTCAGGGACCTTAAAATACTGGACCCAGCCATGTGTTCAAGCGCCTAAGAAAGGTCTGGAGGAAGATCACTGGCAGCTTTCTGTTGCAGTGTGTGACAGGTATGTGAACACAAAGTGACCCTGTTTGTACCTGCTGACTGTATTCCTGAAAACTAGTGAGAGTGTGCAGAAGAGAAATATGTCAGAATTGCTGTACAACAGCAGGTATGCTCTGCATGGAGACTAAGAGAATATAAAAAAAAATAGGGCAAAACTAAGTTTATAGTGTTGGTGCAGTACTTTTGTGAGTCGGGAGTATTCTAAGTGCCATAGGTTTTATATTAACCTGTGAATGCATCATTCAAGAGACATCCTTAAATCACAGACTCCCTTCTCAGTTCTTATGGTGAAAAAAGGGGAATTCTGATCTTCCTCCTGTGGCTTTGGTTGACATTTGGTTTTCAAGAGCCGTATTCTGGATAAATTGAGATGTTAACATTTGAGTCAAGAGTAATTCCGATGATTCTCTCAAATGGCAACAAAATATTGTTCTCGTCGTTTTGTCACACTATTAGGAACATATGTGGCCCTCATTCTCTGCCCTGTTGTTTATTTATGGTATTGCTTTAAATCAAAGCTGGCTTGTTATTCTAGTGTTTGTTGGTTTAAGTTAAATATCTATTAATATGCATCATACTTTAAGCAAATATTTTTATTTTCAGCTTCTCAAGCACCAGAAAAATGCAATGGAATTTTCAATATGTTTCCAAGCTGACAAACAAAGAAGAAAGAAAACTTTGTTTGAAACACTAACTTTATAAAAGCTACTTCTGGCTATTATTTCCAGATGCTTAATAATGTAATTGTGTAGGTTGCTTTGCATAGATCTTAATAGATTTATTTCTTCTGTGGCTGTCTGAATGTTAATAAATGAGTGTTAGAACTTTTACACTAGCACAGTGTTGTACGTTGAATGGGAGCTGAGTTGCTGTGTTTGCTGGAACAGGTGAAATATGTTGCACAAACTGGTGCCCATCTCTCCCTCCACATATCTTTGCGTTCTTTCCCTTGTGCTGCGAAAAGACCGGGAGCATCTAATCCAGTAGTGTTCACAGAAACAGTCTGGAAAATATCTTTGTAGACTTTCCTTTGGTCTGAGAAAATGGCTACAGCTAAAAGTGTGATTGCAGTTCCTTTTTAGCTCATCCCCTTGGGTAGTCTGGTACTTGTAACAACATTGACCTTTTACACAGCTGTGGAAGAGGGAGAGAAAAGTCCTTTTCTGTCTCTACCCTTGTCAAAGTCAGGCAGGGTCCCTCTCCAGTTGTGTGCTGTTCTAGTCTGTCAGTTCATCTTGCTGCAGTTATGGTAGTTCTATTTGTATAAGTACATTTTGTTGCCTATGTATATTACTGTATTTTTTTAAGCAGTAAATGCTAGTCTTTATCAATTAAATTACGCAGAGTAATTTACTAAGTCATGGCTGCATGTTTCTGCAATTAAAATGTACTATCTTAGTTACTTGGAAAGGTCATCTTTTCCCTTTATACGTGACTTCTTGAGTGTAAAGAGAATAAATATAAACTACTTATGAGCCGAGCATTTAACTGGGAAAGTTTGTTGTCTTAAGCTAATATTGTACTTACATTGTATTAGGCCTCTTCTCGTTACAAGTAGCTTAGACAGTCTGTTTTTAAATATTAAAAACAAGATTAAAAATTAAGTACTTTTACATGTTTCCCTTCCTCAGGGAAATGATTTTTGTTCCACAGGAGTTCCAGATAACTGTCAGTTCCCTGTAGGCTTTCGTCATCTCCCTTTTCCATTCCATTTTGGCCTCGTAGTGGTCCTCATTCAAGGTGTCAGGTTATTAAAAATCCCATATACCCTGCTAAATCTAAAGTTACAGTTCTTTAAAATCTCATTAATATTCCAGAATCTCAGTCCATTTTCCTCCCAATTAATGCTGTTTGCATATTAAAAAATGAAGATGTATTAAACATAAAAGATATTATTGACCTGACAAAATGTCTCAGTAGGGAAGAAGAAATAATCTTGTTTAGATATTCCATGATACCCAACCTCTTAGACAGAAAGAAGCAGGCAAGAGGACAAAAGTCAAGCAGTCAAAAAAGGTTCCTGAAAGACTGACTAAATGAGTGGGTTTTTTTCCCTGTTGTGTTGTGCCTTCAACTCGTCCACCTGTTACTTTCTACAATTCAGAGAAATCTGGTTTTCCTCCAAAATAAGACATTTTTATAGAATTCACTGGCTTAATGGATCAGCTTCTAAGCATATGAGAAGTAACCCACTTTGCCAAGAATGGGAGGAGGGACACAGAAAGGGAGAGAAAATCATCACGATCTTAACCCTGTATTTGTTGCCCTTAAGGAAGGGCAGTATCTCCCTCTGAATACCATAATAGCCAATCTAATTATGTGACTTCTCCCTTAATAGACACAGAGTTGTTACAATTAATTAAAAAGTCAAAAAAGGTATTAAAAGGAAGGTTTCTGGTGTTATGTGTGCTTATCCATAAGTGTGGTTATTCAACAGGCTTCTTTCTCTTTTCAAGTTCTGCTACTGAATAGGACTCGATTTACACTCTGTAGAAGGCTCACGACCTATCCAGTATGCAGGTCTGCTGCTGTATTTTAGTCACTTCCAAGATTCAGCCTTAAAGTGTTAAACAGGTAATCAGTGTTTTTTGATGTGCTAACTCATGATAGGTTTGATTCTAATAAAAATCAACCCTAAACTATATATTAAAAGTTTTGCATAATAAACACCAATAATTACTCTTTGCAGCTCAAGTGTAACTTTTCTTTGCTAACCAGTGGAGATGAAATAATAGGATAATAAAAGCATAGCACTTGTGTCTAAATGATGGATTAACAAAGAAAAAAAAAGAAAATACAGAATTAGAAGGTATTTTAAAAAAACTGAATTCTGAGTTTGGGTGGAACAGTATTTGAGAGAAGGATGCGGATGAGTTTTGCCCTTGGTTTTCAAAAGGGGAGGACTCATGAGCCTAAATGCTTATACATAGTGAATCTAATTTCTGTTTAATGGTGGTGTAACATCACTTTAACAAATAACATTACCCTAGTGCAAATGGAAGTCAGGCAACAAGGATTCATACCTGTTGATCCTTCAGGTTGTACTGGAATAGAACTGGTGTGAAGTAGGTGAGCACACTGGTAACACAAGTCTTTTACCTGCACTGAGCTGCTTTAGGCAGCATCTTCAGCATTCTGGCTGACTTCTTAGCTGGATTAGTGAGATGTAGTTTAGCCAAAAGTAGGTAATATTTTGTTTCCTTGCCCTAAACCATTTATGTGCAGCAGTTTATTTTGATTCTTGTAGTTGGTCTTACTTTTCTCTCCACAGTGAGTGCCCACAGCTCAGATACTTTTTGTCTCTCTCTTTGAGAAATTATGAGATACAGACTTTTGGTCAGGACTTGAATTCCCACAAGTATGGAAATGGTCTTGGATAATTACCCATTTCCACACATAAGTGACAAGCCATTGTAACTTTTAATGCCCCTGCACATTTGCAGCTCCATCTTTTCAAGTCTTATTTTTAATTTGACTATCTAGAGTATGCCCCCTCAGCATCCCTGACAGTGTTGATATTATAGCACAGGTAACCAAAACTGAAGGAAGAGGAATTGCTTTGTACAGCATTAGAAGTGACCATCATAACGAGCTGCCCAAATGGAGGACAATCTTTTAACCCATTGTGTGAGGCAGTGGAACTGTTTCATAGCAGTATGGATTGGATTTCAGTTCTGATAAACACAACTGTGATTTTGCAGTCTACATGTGCAGTGGTGTGGCATGATTTTTTCTCCCATTTTCCCACCCTGTATCTTAAACTGTGCAATTGAACTACCTTGAAATGGCAGAATCTGAACCCTTCCTGCCCTGAAACTGGCATATTTCCATGATTTGGTCCTCAGGAAATCCCAGGAACAAATAGGAGACTGATATTTTCCAGTACTCTGCAAATACAGACAGTTTTCTGTTTGAACTTAAATACTTGTACAGTAAACTTCAAAACATTTTAAAAAAACATTTTTCACTTCACATTGTGATTTTATTATAAACGGAGATGTAAAGTGATGTAAATATAGTTCACAGGGTCCAGGCCTCCCTGCAATGGCAGTGCAGCATTTTTGCCATTGTGTGGTAAGAGGGCTCAGGAAGCTGATTATCTGAAAACTAACCTTATGTAAAAAGATACCATTTGAGGGCTAACTTAACTTCCTAAAATGGCTTATCTGGACTTGTACAAATACTACTAAGGCACAAGCAAAGTCTCTGAAATGCCTAAGAAAGGGCAAGGGAAATGTCAGTAGTAAGCCTGGCTTAGTGACTGTGGAACAGCACTCGAGACTTCTTGACCTCGGTACACCCCTGTCAAATGTGTGTTAAATGTCCACAGAAGGTCCACTGAGTTCATTTAGTCGATGCCTTCGGGCTCCCTGTGCTACAGTGGTCGCTCAGGACAGCAGAGGTGGTGTGCTGTGGTGCGTGGAGTTACTGGGCACCAAAGCCAGCTGAGGTCAGGTCACTGCAGCACTTGCACTGCTTCTCATAGGATATGTTCTCCGTTAGCTCAGGCAGATGACTGTGGAACAGGACACTGCTGGGCCTCAGGTCTGAATTTTAGTGACAGAAGAAATCACCAGCTGGGTGGTTCTCTGAATAACACCTAGACTGCGAATTTGCCATCTTTGCACTCCTTGTAAGTTACCTGGTAAAACCATCAAATCTGGAAAGCAGTAGATCTTAAATGGAATGTAATTAAAATTCATCTCTAGGGCTATTGATACCAAAATAGCTCATTTAAGGTACAGCTCTATTTGGAAAGGGATAATATTTATGACCAGAAGACCATAACTTTCTTGTGATGTAATATGCCTTGAATGTTCAAATTCTTCTTGATTTGATATTCATAAAATTTGATATTTATAGTGTTTACTACAGATTTAGAGATTTTTGAAATAAAGTTTCCAAAAATGGAGAAAAACTTTTTAAAAGTTGCACCTGAAATACAACCTATTAAGAGCTATCTTTGCAAGACTTCCTTGTAAAATACGAAAGCGAAATGCTATCTGTTCTGAAGGAACACTGAGCAAGACCAAGTATTTGATGTGACACATTCATGCTTTGCTTGTCAGGCAAAACAGTTTTCACTATTATTCACTGCCCTCTGTATATTGAAGAACATATCTAAATTAAGCTGAACGCTCTCGTGTTTTGTGATAGTGTGTTACTGGGAAAATAAAACAGCTACAATTATCTGCTCAACAAATAGAACTTGTCAGCTGGCAGGCATGCAGAACTAATGCAGATGGCCAGCTCAGAAAAGCTGTCAAACAGAGAGACTGAAATAAAATATATTTTCTTCATATTCTGTAGACTTTCTAAAACAATGTTTTGGGTTTTTTCCTCAAAGTCAGCTCAGAGGATTTCAGTGCTGTTTCTAGCTCGGGTGGTGTGGTAGGTTCACCTGCCCTGATGAAGGCCAAAACTGGTCAAGCTGGTGAAAGGAAAGAGTTTAATCCATAAGCCACATTTTGGGGGTTGAGCAGCCCAGCTGCAGGGTAACTGGTCATGCACGCACCTCAGTGGACGGGTAGGAAAGGCAGGGCCCTTTGGTTGCCAGGCAGAGCGTTCAGCCAGTGAAACACCTTGGTCATTGCCTTCAGCCAGTGAAACACCTTGGTCAAGAGACATTTCTAGGTGCTGTCCGGATCAGATTCGACTAGGGCATAAGTGGAGCCCCAGTCAAGGGCAAACTGAGCCACTGTTCCCTGGAGCAGTGGGTTTGCAGTCAGGGACCCCTCCCTTTGGATCGAGATGCTGCCCAAGGGCAAATCCTTCAAAGATGGAGAGCCCCTGTATTTTAGGTGAGTGATATGCATGTTTTGGTTCATTGTCCCTAAAACTTAACTTGGCTGTGTAGTATTAATTTAATTTTGCATCCTGAGCCTGTAGTTTACTAATGTTTGTCGGAGTGCTAAACAATTCTGATGAGAATAAATCTCCTTTTCAAGGATATATTTGAGAGCCTCAGTGAGAGGCTTTTTTCCAACTTCTGGAAAAACAATTTTTCTTTTAGAGGAAGAGGTATAGGCAAAACAGTGACTGGTATCTTTGGCTGTCACATTGAGACTGTGGAGAGGACTGTTGCATGCAAGTGTTCTCTCCTTGAAGTAAAAAAATGGGATGTATGGCTTTTTATATGTATAAATTTTGGAAACATAATGTTAGACATTTTGTATAATCCAGGACAGGTTACTGTTTTTTGAATGAATGTCCTATTATGCTCTGCTTTGCACTGCATGTTGGTAGCACCTTAGAGAAGCACTCTTATTAGAGAGCAGTGTTTATTATTTAATATCCTGTCAGTTATTTTATTCCTTACATGTGATGAAAAATTCTCCTATGGATCTACTAATCCTCACTAGGTGTTGTCTTTCTGTGCAGCATAGACATGTCATGGATGCTGCACAGTGTCAGACTAAAGAAGTGCATTAAACAGTTACTGGAGGCATAGGGATTGTTCTACATCTTGGAGAAATTGTACCTTATTTATTTATTAATATATGGGTTTGCCTACACTGCAGGGGGATGGTACCAGGAGAATGCTTTATGTAAAATAACTCAGCCCATCTAGAGTGTGTCAGTTAATACTGCCATAGATAACTGTTAAGCTATGTTGGACCTGTAGCACTGGATATCCAGTTACTCTGGTTTTTACTTGTTTGTTTTAAAATTTATAAAATTTAGAGGAGGTTTTTGTTCTGTTTTGGTTCCGTTTTTATGAGTGTTGTGCTGGGGGAGAATTTTGTCCTGTAGTTTGAAAATAAAGGGATGTGCTCTGACTATAAGACGAAACAAATTGAAAACAAATGGAAGGAAACTCAGAGTTCCACACTGTATATTCAGGCTGTGGAATGTATAGTTAGAAGCGTTCAGTCAGTCAGGATGGACTCTTCAAAGGGCTTCTGCATGAAGACACAACTGGGTAGCTGTACGTTGTGCGGTGCTGCCAGCCTCCCAGGGAGGATCGCACGCGCACCGATGGGCTGATCCTGTAAGGTGCAGCCTTTGATCTGAATGATAAGAAGCCACCCATGTGCCAGTATAAACTCAGCTGATTGCACTAGCTCATGTTATTTCCCTTTGCTCTGTGGCATACCCTAGTACAAAGCTAAACTGGAAGATTAATATTCACTTTTGTGTCTGTAGCCTTTGTTGTTCCCTCTTAAGGAGAAAATGTTGAGAAGCTCTTATTTATTTTTAATAGAAATCCTAATGTGTGCTGTAGCTTGCTGCAGTTCAAACCTCTCTACATTGCAGGCTGGTATGTGGCAGGTTGTACACCCTTCTTTGCTTAACTTCTTACAATAAAAGCAGCTCGAGGCCGTGTCAAAGATTAACTTGCTCACAGGATTCATGAGCTGGGTAGGGTGAAAAGCAGCTAGGGTTTTCGTGGGGGTGTTTTAATGTCTCCAACATTGTATATATTAAAAGCTTCTAGCACCTGCTGTTCTTTAAAAGATCTTTTGATCTTAAATTCTAGGATCCTGGGGGCTTTAAGAACATAGACTGCTGAAGTGCCACTTAGGGGACCTCAAGGGAAATTTACAACCACAAAAAATTGGCACAGCGGTCTCGTGCTCCACTATGGCATTTATTTCTTTAATATTTTAACAAGCTTCAAAATGTTTCTGTAAAAAGTTATAAACAGTCTTAAAAATCTTTTTTTTAGTTTTGTTCAGATGTCACATCCTGTATGCAAGAATAGTATATAAGATGCATTTACAGAATTTGCAATTCATCAGGTCTTTTTACTTTGAGGAAGTGGTTGCAGAATGCTAAACTTCAGGAAGAATTATAAAATCAGGAAAAGGACCTTTCTGGATATGCATTTATCAGTCTATATGTGTTCTTTCAAAGATATAAACACGTTTGCTGTGTGTGTGCATATGTGTCTATGTCCATGCACACACACTGTGCTGTTTTTAGATGTATGTTGGTGTATGTGTGTATTTCCATATGCTTGCACACTCTGGTTTTGAAGAACTTGTAGCATCTTCTCTAATTCTGATTTTAGTGTAATTGGGAATAATCTTTTTTTTGTCTCACACTGAAAAACTGAATTGGGTTTGTTTTTTAGGAGTTGAGCCTGAAGGATCTTTTTCAAACTACAGAGCAGAAATTGGACCAAAAATGGCACCTTCAGTAAAGATGGGGTGTTTTCTGGTTTCTAATTTGTTGGTGATTTCACAGCACTCCCACACCCTCCTTTTTCTTCTGGTTAGTTCCATGAGGCTATCAAGTGTCTGAAAAATAGCTTGGTGAACTATTGAAATTTTCCCTGACTGATTTCTTTGGCTATGTTATTTTGGCTCTGTTTTTCTTGCATTTTGACCATTTCAGTCATTCAGTGCTGACAATGCAACTTTTTCCTGCCCACACTCTATTTGTGTTGAAATGTGGGTGTTAAGAGATGTTTGACTTACGTTCTTCCAGATGTATGAGCAGAATTTTTGGTATGCCATATGGAACACAGATACATAAGACACAAAAGTTCGTTAGCCTTTCAACAGAAAATGAAGTCATTATTGAACACTTTGTCATCAAAGCAACTCTAACTGCAATATTTTGCTACCAGAAAGTCCAGTATAGAAGCAGTCATTCCAGGAAGTTATTTACATTTTATTTATATGATGTAGTGACCATGACTTCCTACCTCTTAGCACAGGGGAAACATTTTTGTTTTAGCTTTGGGTTTGGTCCAGTTACCCCAGCAGAACAAAGGAAAACACAAAGCAGAACCCAAAAAATCCCACCCCATTCTCACAAGTAGCACTGAAAAACATGAAACTCCTACCCCACTTACTTGTCACCCCGTAAGAAAGACAGCTGAAGAGGGAAAGGAAAAAACAAATTGTTTTAGCACACAGAATCCATTTGTTGTGTAATTACTCCACAGCAGTAGTTACTGCACATTCCCTAGCACTTGATACAGCCACACATTCAAGTTGCACATACTAAATTTACTCCAGTGTATCATACATGCAATTGTAAAAATATAGCTTGACACGTCTTACATCGAATTGCTAATACCACAATATTGTCAAGCCTTCTGTTACTGTTAGCAACATTTTTTTTTTAATGCTAGATGCATTGGAGAATTTTTAAATCTATCACAGACTTGCTCCAAAATGAGAGACTTAATTCCACTGTAGTCAGCTGGTAAAGTTGAGACACTTTTGTCAGTGCCTGACTTGGAAAATGGCATCCCAGTATTTAATCCAGCCGTAGGCTTTCCTAAGGTTGCTGGAAGCAAAACTTCATATGAAGACTTTGTCCCAAGTGGTCAAGCACACTGTACCTGGATTTTGATGCCACATGTTCCTGTCATCATTTTGTTATTTGGTCCAATTAGTTCAGGAAAGCAGAAGACATGAAAAATACACTGAGGACTCTGTAAATGGGCCTTGCACCACAGAGGGATTATTTCTGGAAAGACATATTTCATTTTGGTTTTGATTGTTCCATTAGCAAGTGTAAATCATGCCAAAAAAAAAAAGATCAGACCTTAAAATCTGAAGGCAGGTTTGCACGTGGCCAATAGGAGTTGCATTGGTGACATCAAAACAAAGGCAGAAGTGGAGGAATCAATAACCTTTGACAAGGAACCAAAAGTCTTGAGACAGGCTCTTAAAATATGTTGTTGGTCATTGTAGCACCACAAATAAACATGAAGAACTTCCACGCTGAGTATCGAAATTGTTTTGGGTAATTGAATCATGAAAGGTAATTTCTTGGGAAGTTGTTTGTAAAGATGGTAAATGGGGGAGTATCCCGTTTGCACCTGACAGATTTAATGCTTGCTTTTGGATTTTATATATTTATTCTTTTCTTGCCTGCACTGGAACTCATGAGGAAATACAGTATATCCAGCAGCACAAATCCCAATGAAAAATGTTGATGGTGACTGCATTCCAGTCCAGGCAAAGCATATTGTAAATAATGTTCTTCCTGTTTTTCCTTGCCTCTTTATTAGCTTCTCTCCAGTGTTGACTCTATCAGTGCACTTTTCTATCGGTATCTATAAATTACCTGCATCCACTATTGATCTGATCGCGGGGACAAGAATGAAATATTTAAATCTCAGCTTTGATGTAGAAGTTTGTGCTGGATGTTTTTACTGCCAGAAATCCCTTATTGAGAAGCTGAATTCAGTAAGACTAGGAAGCCTGTACTTGGAGACTTCACCTTTTTCCCTTTCCCCCCATCGCTTTTCGGGCGAATATTCTCCTAAAAGGCAGTTCAGCTTTAGCAGAAATTCGATTGCTCGGTAGGAAAGTTTACCGGCAGTTTTGCAGCAGCAGGGCTGGTAAAGCATACAGAGCTTGGAGCTCTGGCTAAGACAAGAGTGCCACTACTTCCAGACCATTTCTAGGACAAGAGCTTGACTCTACGTTTCTCAGCCTAAATGGTCTTTCTGGGCAATATTCAGCTATTTCTGCTTTGGTGTGGATAAAATGTTGATATACTGTGGCTGTTACTCCTGTTACTCTCCTTCGGTTTTGCTGCTTAATTCTCTGCGAATTGCTTGGCTTAGAAGGGACTTTCTCTAAGGTCCCAAGGTCAATGTCTGTAAACGACATTAGTTTCTGGCCATAGCTCATTAGATGAAGACATTAGAGAAGTTGCCAGACCTTGTCTTTGACACCTGAGGAGAAAACATGTACATAATGTCAAAAGAGTTACTTTTGACTTTGCGCGCACACACAACTTCTCATTGTTATGCTTGAGAAGAAAACTCAAAACACTTCAGTGGTTCAGACATATTATTTTGTCAAGTCCTTACTCTGTCTTGTTGACAGAATACATTTTCTCAAAAGCTGAAATCATTCTGTCAAGGAAACTTATTTTGTTCAATAATCCTGCTTGTTGACAAATGTACAAGAAGGAAAAAAATCTTCAATTATCCTGGGAATGTTCTGCCCGGTATCTTCAGGTTTATTTATTTTGCCATAAGACAGAGTGGTTATTAGTTTGTAGGTGGACTATCCAGGTCTTGATGTAATGGAAGAAAAACGTATCTTCCTTATATTTATGTGAGTGTGCTTTGGGGGAGGCTTTTTTCCAAGCAGGTTGTTCAATTTTAGGTCACGTTTCCAATGACTGCTCAGCAGTGGAGGAAAGGCAGCACGTGTATCAAGTGAGCGAGGAAAGATGAGCAGAAAACAGACATATCTGTTGTTTATGTCAGGCAGCCATGGCAGTGGAAGGAAGATACTTTTTCAAATGGACTCATCTTATTAGTTATATATATATAAAAATAGGAGAAGGATAAAAAAATATTCGCATTGGGCTTTTTCTGCTTGTCTTCCCCTGCCACCCTCCAAACTAAATTTGTTCAAATTTAGGAGGGTGAAATCCTGAGTTTTGAGCTTCTCCCCCTGCCCCCAACATTTCTCCCGTGACTCTTCATGGAATTTAAACTTTAGAGTCATTTAAGGCACTTTGGAAAAACCTCCTGGACACTGAAGGATGTCAGTCAGGGAAGAACTTTAAGCTGGTTTTGGTGTTATTTTGTGAGCTCTCATTTAAGCTTTCTGTTTAAAATTCAGTCTAATGAGTGTTCTTAGGCTTTAATAGCTAAGCCTTATAAGCTACACTGCTTGTAATGATGTATCCTCTCCACTCAGTACTGGCCTGTGACAGTGATGTCTCTGTCCTTGTGTCCGTTCTTCATTCAGTGTCATCAATAAACCCTCACTGGTCCCATAATCCAGTTCTACAAGAACTCATTCTGTTAATCTTTGGATATGTTCAGCTTTCTTTTGTTATCTGGACTCCTGCAAGTTAAATAAATACCGTGATTTGGGTTTGGTTTGTGATCTTAGTCCATGAATTGATACCCACCAATTTTTCATTCTTTAATAGTGCAGTCACTTTTTTATTGTGTTTTGTCTTACACTGTTCTTCCCTACTGTATTAACTGCCACATTTGTTTAAGCAGAATGGTGGGGGTTTTCCTCTTCCTTTTCATACATTTCATTCATTCTATTGATTTACCAGTCCTTTGTAGTCTTCCTGTCAATTGTCTTGATCTCTTTAATTCCTAATGTACAGCATTTTTGTCATACATTAAAAAAAGATGTCATTCCATCTGATTTTCCATTCAAAGGAAATTCAGATTTTTGAAATAATAAGCAGTGTGTTGTAACAGATGCTTCTTTGACACCTTGAGATCAAAGAGAAAAGCAACAGGGTTTTTAATAGATACTCTTAGATGCAAATCATATGGAAAGACTGAGCAAAAGTAGAACAGTCCCAACTTTTCCTTTCAGACAGGCAGCCTTTCTATTTATTAGTTTCATCTCCCATCACGGTACAATTTTCACACCTGGACATGTTCAGCAGGGTATTCAAACAGCATCGTGAAGTTTCTGCATCTCTGATGTTCTCACCTGCAGACACAAAGTTTGAAGAATGTATTTTTATAGAACTCATCAGGTATGTTTTCTGATCCTTGGCTTCTTTGTGGAAGATTGTGCTGTTGAGGTGTGGGTGTAGTTGAGGTGGATTGGCTGCTTGGCCCCTGGTGCTGTGACAGATGGAGAGGGTTGATGTGGTGGGAGCTGCCTGGTGCTCTCAATGGAAGAGCCCAAAGTGGTCCGCTCAAGTGTGAGTGCTGCACTGGAAGACAGCAGGGGAGAACAGAAATATTTATCTAAAGATACTGGACCTAAGCAACAATCTGTGTATAAAGCTGCCAGGGACAGATGGTGATTGATTTTAAAAAGGTCTTCATTTTGCTAATGTCACTGTTCTGTTGTTTGTGAGTTAAAGCAGCGGTGAGATTTTACTGGAATCAGGGTGATGAATGCTGCTGAGCTGCAGTTGCAGATTTTAAGTCTCAGAACACGTTCATTGCAATCATCCAGTAAGTGCAGTCAGTAGGTTTCCACGGTGTAGATGTTGAATATTCTGCATTGTCTGCTGGGATAAACTTCATCTGGGGTTTTCTAGTACCAACAGGTACTGCTGACACGTTTGATAAATTTGGACTTTGGCATCTCTCTTCCAGTGATACCATTCTCAAAGCTGGTACTATTTGGTCTGAACTTTTGGTTACTATGTTCCTTTTCAACGCAAATCATTTTAGTCTAACTTCTTCATGTTTCTCAGATGAGATGAGCTGCTGACTCTTTGTCCTCTCAAGGTGCTCATGGTAGAGACAAAGGCTTTATTGCTGGTGGCATCCATTCATGTTGTGTATCATTTAGAGGACCATCCTCAGTTGAAGCCTTCTGTTTCTGATTTGTTCCCGAAGCAATGAGAGATGAAAGCAAAATGAATAATTTAAAATAGTTGCTGTTCAGTTCATTTAGCCGACTGAAAGTCTACAGAGAAACCAAGGCAACATTTCAGTACTTGAGCTGAAGATAAACACAAATGCACTTAAATAATCACAGAATATCATAATAAATCATTCTAAAATGCCATAAATCATAATTATCTAGAAAAGTTATCATTTTCCATTATTTTTAACATCTTTAGAAATCATCATCTTCTTTCACAAGGCTGCTCCAGTACAGAATTGGGGTTCTCTGGTAGTGTTGTGGATCCTATAAATGAGCATTGCTCAGCTAAATGGTTATGAAGTTGCTGTAGTCCTAATGCATTATGCTGGACTCATTCCGTTCTTTCTGTCGCTTCATTCTCCAGGAAGTAGCCATTAGTATTTTATTCTATTTTGCTCCTCAGTCTTCAAAATTAATTTGATTGCTTCTTAGGAGAAATGTCTTTTTCCTAACAGCTACTAAATCATAAGATTATCAGACTGCAAGAGACCTCCAGAGGTCCTCTAGTCTGACCTCATGCTCAGAGGAGGGCCAGCTAACAATGGCTCTTAAGAAATTTTAAGTATCAGGAGATGATTTAAGGTTTGTGGTGTTGATTTTATTTATTTTTTTAATTAAGCAAATGTGCTGTGGAATACAGTGTATTCACTGCAAGTATCAACGTGTTCCTGCTTATTTGCTACATATCTTATGTAATTTGTTTGCAGTACTGTTCTCATACTGTTTTTTTTTCAGTATAGGAAATTAAACACTATGGAGAAAGATGGAAGGTTGGCTCTTGTATAGGCTATTTCCATAGGAAATACTTCAGATCTAATTCAGTAATAAAAACATGGGCCTTTTTGTTTTGTTTTGCTTTAAAGCAGCTGTTGAAATGAACAGCACTATCAAGTGTTTTGTTTCATAAAACAGGGTGACAGATGCTTTTTTAACCCCTCTCCACTCATTGTTTCTAAGGGCTGAGGTAGAACCATTAACGCCTTTGTTCTGTAACACTTAACCTTTTGCTCTGCCACATGCAATTTAATGCTCCTCCTAGGTGTTTTGCAAAATCAGGTGGAATAGTTAACTGGGAAAGTATGAGACACACTTGGATTACTGCCCCTTGACTGGAATGCAGCAGTTGTGATTATCTGAACAATATGCTGACATTGGTGGATGTCATTTACTTACACAATTGCTCTGAAGGCAGCAGTTGATCACATCCGTAACGAGTTTTTCTGTGGAAATCCAAAGGAACTAAAATCCTGTGAGTTCTAATGCTGTCTTGAAGCAGGATGCTGCTTCCAGAGTCTTAGATGGTGGAGCTCAGTATTAGTGCATAGTAGCTAGAAGTCTAGTTTAGAAACTTCAGATTATAATATTGGGAATGCAAAGTACTCAGTAATGTTTTTGCTGTCATACAACCAAGGCACTGCTTTAATAATTCACATTTTGTGTCTTATTTGAAATCACACTGAAACTTGTGTAATATTTTAGTTTTTCATGTGGTGACAATACAAGCAGCAAGCAAACTTGGTATTCTTGGATGCTGCTGAGCAGTGAGTTCCTCCCAGTGCTTCTCTTAGTGAAGACAGAGGGAGTGTTCACACTGTGAGGTGCCCCATTCCACCCTTGCCTTTTCTGGCTGCTGAGGACAGCACCCTGGGCTCGATGGGACCTCTGCTTTGCTCCAGTGCAGCTACATTCTGAAGTTCTCACTTTCCTCAGTGCAGTTGTTAAATTCTCATATTTTGTGTTTTTGCATGTCATGGTGTCTGTAATAGGAGAATAATTCTGAAGATTAAGGAAAGAAAATGAGTAAAGCTAAAGTTTCACTCTCCTGTATGGGTACCTGCAAGGCCCTTCTCAAATAGCAGCTACGTTGGCTGATGAAGCAAACAGTAATGGAAGGAATATTGTGAGGGTCTAACCAAAGAGATAACTGAATTCCTGTGTGCCAGACTTCCTGAAAGAGTGCTCCATCATGGTTAGGGATTTATTAATGTATTTAAAAAAGTATCATGGAAGATTGTAGAGTTGTTAAGGAGTTTTAGTTTATCATAGCAAATCTATGTCTGTTTTCATTGCCTGCTGTCTCATCTGCTATTAAGCTCAGGTTTTTTTCAGTGTTTTGGAATGTGATGAAGGAAAAAATCCAAGATTGCAATAGTTCCATAGTTCTAGAAAATGAATTTTCTTGTTACTGTTTTTCCTTAGCAGTATCCATTTAGAAACTGCTACTGTGCATTACATGCCAGGATGATTTTGAAAAAGTTTCTGAAGAGTGATACAATCTTCTACTTCAGTCTGTCTTATCCTCTGTTGAAAACGCTGTCAAAAAAAGCTGTTGCATATTAAAAAAAACAAACAGCCAAACATATTTTCCAGGAATTTGTTCTGCAAGATCTGCATTTTATTCCTTTACTAATGTTGGGTTTGGTTTTTCTTTTTAATTTTTATTTCCCTTGTATTTTGGATGAAAAGATCCCATAAATATGTATAACATTTTCTTTTGTGGTTTTTATTTTGTTTCAGTGTTTGGTTTCTTCTGTTTCCTTGTTTTAGGTGTGGTGGTTTTTTGGTATTTATTTAATTAATTTCAGCAATACTGTTGCACATGGATAGTGGAAGTGGAAAGTAGTTTTCCTTAGGCAGAAAAAGCTCTCTATGTCTAGTCACTGATATATGGATTTCTTCTTTGAATAATACAGGTTCTGTATCCACCTAGATTTATGTGTCTTCTGAGCGCAGACTTACAAGCCAGCAAAGCACAATTGGGTTATAATAAAAGAGCAAATAACTAATTGTGTATAGCATCATTAACACTGGTACAAAGCAGTTTGTCTATCCAGATCCTTTTTAACTTGAAGACATGTTCTATTCTGATTTTTCATTTGTTTGGTGGTTGTTTTTGTGGTGTTTTGTGGTGGTTTTTTGTCATTTTGTTTTGTTTTGCTTTGGTTTTGGTTGATTTTTTACATTCTGTATGAGATCTTGGAAACAAGATAAGCCTTATAAAATAAGGTATTGGCTCAGACAATTTGTTAAACCATTCTCTTCGCTTCTGACATAAGACACTTCTTTCTCACATCACAAAAATACATTAAAATTGTGTTAAAGGTTTAATTCAAGACTAGTAGAGCAAGAAAATGATCTGCCAGGGATTGCATTCTCCTACCAAGCCACAGCCATCCAGTGGCATATCAGTAAGTTGCCACATTTTCTTGACCTTGCAGTGGGATCTTGACTCTCCTCATAGGTAGGTGTGAAATGTCATGGTTTGTGTAACTGATGTCTTTATTCTTCTATTGCTGTAATTCAGTGTAAATGTGTAAAAATTGTTTCTGTGGATATTTTGCTTTCTAGCTGGTTGTTGATCTGTGTTGTGTAGAGTTTAAAAATATGTTCATAAAAGATCTTAACAAATTAAGCATCCCAGAATGTTGATAGTGTAGTATTAATAGCAGTGAGGGGAGGTCTTACACAAAGTCAGCTCTGTTCAAACTAAGCAGGAAGTGCAGCACCTCCAACATCATACTCTGATGTCTGTATCTCAGCTGCTCCTTTGGTGCCCGTGACACTTCTATATTACGTGCCACAGTGGTGTAAAGATGCATTGCATCTGAGCTGGGGAATCAGCAAGCCTTCATTGTCCTTTCCTCTCAGTCACGTGGTTTAAGTGGTAGGTTAACTCCGAGGAGGGAATCTGAAGAGTGATGCCATTGCCATAGAAGGCAGGAGGGTCACAGACAGCTCAGTGCTTGACTGCTCATGCACACAGCGGCTACGTGTTCACGCCTGTGAATGCCTTTAGACTAGATGTCTTTTTAAGGGTGATCTTTGATTCATCAAGAAATGATGAAGGGGAGCTCCAAGCTGATCCTCTTTTTTATCAACCCTTCAATTGTTGAACTGAATTTACAAAAATACCGGGAATGTTGCTGAGAAGAAATTGTTAGCTGGAATTGCCTGAGGCATCGCACTGTCGAGCCTACACATATTCTTTGCAAAAGGAGCTGTAACACTTCAGGCCTCTTAAGGCTTCATCACACATTATTCTTGAATTCTTTTACTCTGTTCCTCTTTCTCTGTGTCTGAGCTCTGCCATCAATCTCTTTAAAGAGCTTACAAAAGCCAAGTAGTTCATGTGACCGAGGGAGCTTGAGTTTTACAGATAACTTCACCAAGGGACTGGGCGTTGCCTTCTCTTAGCCAGACGCGGTTCAGTCACGCAGAACACACAGCTGCATTTCCTTGACTTCTCCGTAGCTACTGAATGTTCATGAAAGAGTTTGGAGGTAAACTGTGTGTTTAAAATATTAGATCCAAGTCATAAATTTGACCTTCAGACAAAACATTTCTGGGTTCAGGCTGAGAGCAGGGTATGTTCACAGTGCTTCTGGAAAAACAATACTGATAGACTGCAACATCCTATCACCCAGGTTACATCATCATGACCTGCTCTGACACTTTGAAGACTTGCTAACCTCAGTTGATAGTTCCTAGGTCAACAGAAAGGTATATTTTATTTTATGCATCATTTTCTCATGCCTTGATTCTAAACATTCACCTCAACTATTTTATAGCATGTCTTCCAGTATCAGGAAAATACATGTAATTTGCAATCATTTAAGTTATGAATTTGTGAAGGAAAAAACCCCAAACATTAGAAGAAGGTGATATAAACTCATTTGAGCGGGGAGCTGACCTCCGTCTTAAGAGACTGTTTTTCAAATTACCCAATATTTTGGTCACCACCTTGAAGTGTAGTAATTTTAAAGCATTTGAGTCAGCAGGTGGGAAGTTTACAACAGCCCTGTATTAAATAGTAAGCAATTTTCCACCATAACTATAGTGAACTGCTGTTCAGCTGCAATATATGGAAAATAAGTGAAATAATTCACTCGTGCATTACCTGCATAGCATTTTAAAGTTTAACATCTCAGCAGTTTTTATGAGAAGAAAGGTATTAATATGACAAACCATATACCTTATTATAATTAGAAGGTATTCTTAATTCCAGCATTATATCAACTTTCATCTTCAGAAACCTCCTACTTGAGACACTTGCATTGGGTGGGGAAAAAAAAAAAGAATAAAGAGAGTCTGTTCAGATGTCAGTGACAGAAAGACCCTATGAATCTTGCCCAGATCTTCCCAAAAGCAGATGGCAGTCATCAGGTACAGTCTGGGTGGAAATAGTTCCTTTTATGTTACTGTGAAAAATTAGCCCTTAATGCAGCCGCTGTGAGAATAAAGTTTGGAAAGTTTCAAAACTCAAGTTGTTCACAACTGGAAATGTCCATCTACTTGGAGTCATCAGGATTATTTGATTTTTTTTTTTTTAACCAGAGCCTTCATCAGTCTGTCTCTGGGTCATTTTCTTTCTTTCATCCATCTACTGTCCATTTCCTTGGAACATAAGCTCTTAGCAGCTGCAGTCGTGTTCATTACTGTCTGCAGTGGTCATCGTTTTAATTGCAATATGTAGATGATGTGATAAAAATAATTGATTAAAAGCATAATGCATTCATGTAAAGATTTATTAGAGCCAGATGCTGAGGTAGGTTCTGTACACAGTAGTTGAGTTGGCTGTGAGGTGTGCTTCTGAGTAATCATTACTGAGCCTGGCAGTTTCTCTTCCTGTTCTTCTCTTCCCCAAGTCTTTAAACTGAAGCTTGCAAATTGCAAAACATCACTGGAAAAAATCACCTCGAATAAGGCAAATTTTGGTAGAGAAAACAGGAGTCATGGGTAGGTTCTCAGAATTACAGTGTCAGATTTAATAGAGTATGAGATTTCTATTGCAGCACTTTTTACCATGATAACAAGAAGGGAACTTCACCAAGATAGTTCTGAAGATGCCATTCCATAGATGTTGTAGATGACCACAAGTGATACTGAACTTAATTACTGCAGCACTATCCAGCCCTGGGGCTGTACTAAAGAACTCCCAGAGATGAAAATTTAAGTACGTAAAACAACCTATGTATTCATTATTCAAAAGCATCCTCAGCAATTTTCCCCCCTCAGTCTAACTATAGATGCTGTAGAAAAGTAAATAAATAAGACACATTTATTTGGGGCACCTTGATGATTTCCAGAGGACGTTGTTCAAAATGATTTAACGGTGTCTGGATTTCCCTGATGCTCAGCTGCTACAGATGTCATTCCAACACACGTGGAAAACAGGTTTCTTGACAGGTGTGCTTTTTTCTCTCACATAGCAAGAAAATGCACATTAGCAAATTAGACAATCTTTGTACGAAACATCAGACACAATTTGGGGGTTTCTGAGGATGATAAACTTCTTTTTGGTCGAACATCTGGATCCTGTTATTTCAATAGCTTTTCCTCAGTGGTGGAAACATTGTCTAACGTGCACCTTCTGTCATCCTGACTGGTTTAAATGTTTAATTGGAAGAAGAAAGGAAAAACTTTTCAGTACTGTATTTCTACAGCATGAATCTGTTACAGTATTGCATAGATAGGAATTTAACACGTGGTGTTAAATTCTGGGGAGCAGACGGCTTTCAAAATAATCAGTATGCTTTTCCAACAACTTTAGGACAAGGGCAAGTATTTAAGCCTTGTAATGTAAAAATAATTCAATTATAAAAAATATTTTTATTTTATTTATTAACTTCTAATAAATATTTTTTATTTGATTTTTTTAAAACACAGTAAATTTTTGCCAAAAAAATGTACATTTTTTAATCATCTGACTACTTCAGCATTAGTTCTGCTGAAAGGTTATTCCTTTGTCTTTTTAGCTAGCTTTCAAGTTCATTCTTTCAACCCCAAGCTCTGTTCTCTCAATTAGGATGGATTGCCTTTGGATTTTGTGTCTGATTTTTCCAAGGGGTTTTATTTGAGCTGCTGCTGCTCTACAGTTGGTTAAAGACCCAGTTATATATAGGATGAACCATCACTTGTGCTGTAAATACTACCACGAGAAAATTGGCTTGTTTTCTGATTGCAAGTATTGTAGCAAGTGTGAATTATGCTTGGAATTATTAGAAGAGGAGCTAGATGGATGATTACATGGTTGTGTTAGAAAGGCCATTGGGTCTGAATGCCAAGTAACAATGTGTTCATGAGTCCCTAGAACTCTTAAAAGTTAACTTTTGAGAAGATGTCTTTTCAACTACTGACTTACTGAAGGAAATAAACCAATGAGTGATAACCTTGCTGATATTGTAGTCCTGTTGTCTTCATTGATTGATTTAACACTTTTGGAAGCTCCCAGTGTACTTAACTGTACAATGAGGTCCATCTCAGGCTCCCATTTCACTTCTGTCACCACGGCAGTGTTGGCACTGTAGGACTGGCACACAGAGTCATAACTTCCCATTGCAGCCACGAACGTTCCTAGCAGGAGAACAAAACCATTAAAACCAATTTCATCATTTAAAGCAGAAGCAATGTCTAGGGTGAGGGTGGTGAGTTCATTAGGATTTATTTGTTGAATATGATTTGGAAAGACACTGAACAGTGAATCAAATCAGACTCTGGCAGTGGTATCTCCCTCACCTCACAAACAAGGAATACAGCCTCTGCAAAAGTGGAGGAATCTTACTGCATGTCTAGTCTGAACACTTGAAATATGTTTTAGCCATGTAGAAGCTGCATAGCATTTTAAATAAATGGAATAGCTCAGATGTAACATCTCCAATGACCCTCCTCTCTTAAGATACTGTAGGTTTGTCAGTTTATCTTATACTTAAATAGAAGCTAATCCTGTCTTGAGTCACAGTCTGTTTGAAAGATGCTACTCTTTTTTTGAAATCTATAAATGTAATCTTCATAGCTGGCCAAAATTTTGTGATATGTAAGATGACAGCAGGCTTAAGTTTAGTTTTCAACACAGTATTGGTGCACGTGTTTAATGCTACACTTGAGAAATTAGTAGAACTACCTGTATTTAGCATTTTAGGTATTATTCTGAGGTACCCAAGTGTTAATAAACACTATTTCTAGCAAAGATGTATGTACATTCCTGTTTAGATAGCAGGGATTTCTAATTTGGAACATTATATAGTCTGTAGTAACTACCTGAATGGTTATTTCCTACCCATCTAATCTTTAAACATCTTCTAGTAAAAGACATTTGGTAGTTAAATATTAATAGTAGCATATAAAAAATGGAGAGGATAAGGCAGTATAGTATGTGAAAGTGACATGGAAGAACAGCATGTAATTAAGTCTAAGAATGTTGTGATCAGACTAATGCTGCCTGAAATATTCTTACTATATCACTTTTATTTAATTTTTAATAATTTATTTTTCATTTTGATAAAATAAAAATCAGATGGCAATAAGAACTGGTATTTGTGACCGAGTGTTTGTGTTGCTGTATTTTATAAGTCGTGTCAAAAATGATAGGTGATATTTTGATGAAAAATGTGAGGATGAAAAGATGACTTTAGCAGTAAAAGTATCTTTGGAAAGTATTACATTTGTAATAGTAGCTTACATTTAATCTTGGAAACTGAATCAAAAGAATCAAAAAGAAAAATTTAGGTAAGTTAGAATACAGTGAAAAAATCTTCTTTATGAAACAATTGTTCAAAGTTACTTTTTGAAAGCTACCTCCTAGTTTTAAAAAAAATCATTAAATGAAATATTAGTTTATGTAAGATGCCAAGACTGATGGGCATGAACATCAAGGTAATAGATTATGCAGCCAGAAGGGAATATTGTTGTCATCTTGTCCGACTTCATGAATTAATTTTTGTTTGTATTTGTGCAGACCTTATAGAAAAAAAAAAGAGCAGCAAACCACCTCATATTCAAGATGATTAGTGTTGAAAAATCTTCTGTTTGCTCCAATACTGACACTGTTACAAAACTGAACCTTATTTCGGACTGCGTCTAATTTATCTTCTGACGATTTAATCTCATATCTCTGTCTGGTAGACTGAGCCAATTGCCAATTTTTTCATCCACAGAGCTATAGTTGATCTCAAAGCCTTGACCTTAAGCTTTCTGATAAATAAAACCTAGTGAGCGGCTACGTTCTCCCATGCATATTGTCCTGGCATTTAACCGTTCTGCTGGAATCTAGCTGAACCCTCCTGTGTTTTAAGGATTCTGATGGAATCTTACATCCTGGCTGATAATCCACTGGAATTTCAATAGCTTTTTCACAAACCTTTGCTTTGCAGGACCAGCTCTAGTGTGGTATGTTCACCACTCTTTGGATACCGAGGTTGTTACTGTACTGGGCTGTACTGAAGTAAACATTACGTTACTGCACTCACCTTATCGAGCTTTTCAGGGACTGTCCAATTCATAGTTCAGCACTTGTTGACCCTTCTGGTTCTGTGACTCTTACCAGAGAGCAGATTGGGTGGGATTTGTTCAATTAACCAAATAAAGGTGAAACAATATAAGGCCAAGAATGTATCCCTTCAGGCTCTTGCTGGAAGGACATGCTGCTAAGAATTCTAGGGCTATGGCTGAAGACCTTTCAATTACTTTTATTCTTGTGTCTTCTTTATATTATTCTTTCTAGTTGCTTAAAATATGCATGATTAATTCAATTTCCCTAAATTAAATAGTTCACCGAGGTTCTTATCAACTATTCCACAGTTTTGTTTAGGATTAGGTCTGACTAGATATGGATCTGTCAGGCACAACATTTCCCTAAGATCTACCTTGTACCAGCAGATCTATTGTAATCTAAGCAAAAGTGAGGGAATGTAAACTGTTGTCTAAGGATGGGATTTTCTGTACCTGTAGCTATGCATTTTAACAACCTCAGTGTAGCATCTTTCTGTGTTGAAGTTAATTGGAACTGGCAGACAATCATCACAGGTGAGATATGGTCACAGAGAAACACCTTTATTCAGGAAAGAACTGGTTTATATTTTGTGTATGCCACAATGCATAATGCAATTCCTGGAGGACTGAATGATAAATAGATCTTCAGTTTGCTTTTTAACTGGTGCTCTTGCATTAATTCAGCTTGCTTAGTGCCTTTCTTGGATCTTGTTTTGGATTTGCTATAATCAGATATTCTTTTATTAATTTTTATGTTTTTATATTTATCTTATTTCTACCTGGTCTTTTCAGGTGTACAATTCAAAGCAAAATTAGAATAAGTAGGTAGGATTCAGTTCTTCATGACTTTTAATGGCCTTTCAGATGTTTTCTACATTTTCAACCATTTCTTTTCTCTTCTTGAGACTTGCTTAGAATATATTCAGAAAATGTCTTCCATTTTGACTAAACTACTGTTAGACTATTAGTGATTCACTTTCTCTACATAACCCAAGTGTTCCCTTTGATCAGAATCACTCAGCAGTTTGGGTTTTAATAACCTGAATATATCTTTCACTGTTCTGCTGTATTTATTGTGCCTAAGTCTTATGGGAGTTGATAGCTTTTCTAATGGGTCCTTAATTCTTGGATTTAAACAGATTCTCTGTTCATCCTTTGATTTCTTCTCTGTATTGAACTTTGTTCTGAGCTGAATTCCCATGATGTGCTGCTGATTTGGTTGCTGTTGTTGTTGAACCAAATGATACCCAGAGAGAGTCAAAGGCTCACCACAGTTCATTATCAAAGGCCGAAGAGCACATTTCATATGGGAGGATAAGGCAAATAAATTATAACTCTTACAAGGCACTGTGGCTGCTTGTCAAGAGAGGTTAATGCTAAATTGAATTGTAATGAAGTGTTTTGATTTGGGAATGGTTAAACTTTTCATTTTGATTTAAAAAGTCAAAGCAGTATTGCAGAAGTTATGAATGGACTTTTTTTGATCTATTCAGTGCAAATTTTGGAATTTGTTTTTAAATAGCAATATTGAAAATACCTCATTATAACATTTTAATCATCCTAGATCACTGGAAAACAACTTCCAGTTTAAAAAAATAATTGAGACTCTTCTTACTGGTTATGTTCCTGCTCAGTTTATTTCTACAGTATTTTCTGTGGAATAATGCAGTTGTATATATTAGTGAAATATGGGTGGTGATTCAAACCCAGAAGTAGCATAATTTTATTACACACACCTTGAAGTACTTCTATTATGTAACTTACCTCGTACCAGCAGCTTATGGACATAGTCACACTTTTAGCAGCTTTCATTTCACTAATACGATCGTGTAATTACAACAAACCTGTCAGAACAAATAGAGGAAATTAGAAAGAACTGAAAAAATGTAGAAAAATGGTGATAAGTGGTCACTGTTCTGAAAGTTTTTACTGTGTCTAGGTATTTTACATGAACCAGAAACTGTGTGACTGTGTTAATAAGAGCCAGGGCTGGAGATGACGAGAGACACAAAGCAATAATCATTCCCATGGCTACTTGCTGGCAGGTTTCAGATGTTGATATTTAGGATAAGTGTATTGTTAGTATCACTCAGCTTCGTTATCATGGTTTCTCCACTACCTATTTGTTGTGATTTTTCTTTGGAGAGCTCCTTAGTTATACTGAGGTGTTTCCAGAATGCAGTTGGCTCACGTAGCTACTGTATTAGTAGTCAGTAAACAGACTGAAATGCTATCCAAGTAAATCTTTATGGTCCTGACCCTTTGCCTCCTATTCAGTTCTCATATTAGACTTCTGCTTTACCAGAAAAGCCACTAGGATACTTTCTATGGAGTTTACTTGATTTCTGGAACTGACCTGAGTGGCAAAGTAATGTTTTAATATTTAATAGCTGGAGGAGTTGCACAACTGGGAAAAAATAAAATATGTATTTAATGATTGTAACTGCTCTGAAGCTTCTTGCAAAGTATATTTATGGTTGGTTGCTGTAATAGAATTTTAAATTTACTAGGAATTAAGACCACCGTTCTGGATAGCAGACAATTTCCAATGGGAAACAAAACCTTTGCAAAGCTTTCTCACTTACTGCAGCTGGTTTGCAGCTAAATGTTGAAGATTTTACTTTCCACTGAAATGGAAAGCTATTGCTTTCTTCAGCTAGCACTTAACAAACATGCCAAGTATGAATACGGCCATCAGACTGAGGGTGAAATGCTGTTGTGTTCCACAGTCACTAAGGTTTCCCCAGAAGAGTTAGTACTCCTGTTAAGTTAGTGATCAGAGAAGCACTTTTTCAATTCTCACCATTAGGCTTCAGAGCAAATGTGCTCTAGCAGTGGTAGGCAGCAGCTCTGGCCTGTCTTGCCACCTCTTGGTGCACAGGCAAGCTGTAGCCTCAGGGAGATAAACCTTTCCCAGCTGAAATGGATGGGAGCGTAACCACTTCTTCAGTCATGAAAAGCTACCAGCTTTTTTCCTCATAAACAAAAATACCTTACTGGAATTAAGGTTGAGCTGATAGTCACACTGCTAATAGATGAGGCAGCACGTAATTCCTCTCTTTTCTGAAAGCTCCTTGATGATGCAGAATGGAAGAGTTTTGCACTTCTGTTCTTTGCATAAGCACAACTGAAACATAAAATAATTGTAATTTTCAGCTGAAAATTATCTGACCACCACTGCAATTCAGCTCCTTATAAATGCATTGCATTTAGTAAGTGATGTTCTATTATATACAAAGTAGTGGACATATATCTACTTTTAATACTGCTCAAGCAATAATATCTACTTCCATATATGTTGTTTGGGAGGGAATTGATGGTTTTGTGGGAATGTTTTCCTTTCACTGTTTTCTAACAGCTGAGAATGATCTCTTTTTTTTTTTTTGACTTATTTTCCATTAATTCCTCCATGACTTTACCCAAATGGAATATGAATATAACACAGAATTATAGGAGGAAGAATTAGTGACAGCTGATAAATGATGTGTCTCATAATTTACAGCAAGGTCTCTGCTTTGAGCCAGGGCATTCAGACAACTCTCCCATATCTGGCCACAAGCCAGAGAGAGCCTTCCTGGTCATCACCAGTCAGTAGCTGGATATTTCTGTGACATCTGTGCTACTAACCCTATCCTTGTGCACCAGGACATGCTCTGGAGAATATGATCAACAGGCAGGGACTTCCAGTGCCTAAGCTTTTAACATTCACAGTGACTTATCCAGGCCCAAGAGGCAACTTTCCTCCAATCTGACTTTAGGTGACCACAGAGGCACTTCCAGGCTGCTGAAATGGCATGAAAAGACTCTTGAGTCCGTTGTGTTCTCTCTTATAGTGATGGAGTGGATTCTGATAAAGGTTTTAATATACTGAAATTATTTCTATAAGCCAGAGTCCTGCCTCTGGTGCTATAAATTACAGTGCCTCCTCATGTCGTATGCAAAAAAGATCAACACAAGAGAGTAATGAGTTTAGACTTGCACAACTGTTTGAACAAGTCTAAGCAGTTCCAGTGACACTAGTACTTAACATCAGTCTTTCCTAAACTGCATTTCACTTGTAAATATTTTCCCATTGGAAGGACTGTATGATTCTCTAGGAAAAATACCAGTTTCCTGAGGTTTGCTCATTTATATGCAGAATCAGATGGCATCAGGCAGAAAATATGTCATCCCCTTATCCTATTTGTATTTTGACATTTCAAAGAAGGAACTCCTTCTAGGGTGTAGCCAGGATGAACTTAAATAAGAAGCACAGCCTAAGGTAACATCTACTTTTCACATTACATAAAGCAGAAATTTGCTTGTAGAAGATGATACTGCTGTTGAAGGCTCATACTTAAAATGCTAGTGTTTTAAAGGTTTTAAAGAAGCCTGTAAATAAGCTTTCCAATAAAATAACCTGTCCCTAGAAAACTCTGTCAGGATTTAACCAGGTTTGGATGTGTCTTTTATCTTGCAGGTTGTATGAAATCAAAATACCTGAAATACAAAACTTAATAAGAAATGGTTGTTCTACTGTTTATATACCATATATAGTATTTATCTAATACAATTACACTGTAGGTATGAAGAACAATTCAGCAGTTCAGCAATTTAAAATGGCAGAAAGCACAGATTTAAAATTTGGAGTAACAGCTTACTAGGGATGCTAAAACTGGTTGTATTACAGTAGCAGGTGATGTCATCAACTGGGATACAAACCCTACTAGAGATGGTGTAAATGAAAAGTGGAAGGCAGATGTTGATTGATCTTTGTATTAAGTGGAAAAATACATCAATGAATAACCTGTTTTCAGCTGCACAGTCTTCAGTGTGGCTTATATTGCTTAATGCCTCATACACGTGAGTCCTCAATGGATAAAATGAGGATGATAATTCTATTATAACCAATACTCCAGCAGTACTCCTGGTGAATAATTGTTCGTGTCAGTCATTTCTCTGATAATCACAGGGAACTTCTGTTGGGATATCTTTTATATATTAAAAAAACCAATAAAATCATCCAAGTGAATAGTTCCAAATGGAGCTGTATGGTTCTTGTACCTTTGCCCAATTTACAGGCTACAGAACTGCCTATCCTGAGAGCTCTGGAGGATCTGTGAGAGATGTTGCTGAATTCAATAATAGGTATTGGAGGAGCTCTCACACCAAATCTTGTCACAATTAGTTTCATTTTATTATTGTAATTCAGAATTTTTATGTAATTACTGTATAGCATTTCCACTTCAATTCTCAATGTTCAGATTTGACATTCCATTTCAAATGTATAATACATGTTATAATTTAGTTATCATGATAACTTTTGTTAATGGAATTGGCAAAAAAGATCAGGCTTCTAGGTTCCTAAAGTCTGCATTTTGATTCTTTATCTGGAACTCTCTAACACCTTTATGAGAACAAGTACATACGTTTCAGAAATGTCACATTTTCATTTCCATCCTGTAATCCCAGACTTCAGTGATAACTAACTAGTCATGATCTCCCGATTAATTTCCTGTGCAGGGTGGTATAATTTCCTTATGCACCTAAGGCATTAAAAATAAATACATCGTTTATGTCTTTTCTGAGGTCATACTTTTTTGGTCTACTGAGAGCTGCTGAGTGCTGTTACAAATCAGATAAATGATGTTTCTTTAAATAAACAAATGTAAATCATGCACTAAAATCATATTAAATGCAAGAGAAGCATGTATTGGGTGCTACATCTGAAGATGCTGCATTCTGTTTATATGTATTATGCAGAGAACTTTGACACTAGGCTTTGATCTGCGTTAAACAGAACGTAGATGTAGAATGCTGAATGGTTGCAAATGTTGCTCTGAGACATTCTCACACACAGCATACCCCGTGTCTGCCATCGCTGCGAGGTAATGCAGGTACAGGCTAAGTGCTTGCTTCGGCTCTCTTGTGGGCTGATCTTCATCCAGAGGTTCCCATTTGCCCTCCACGTTCTGTTGCTTATTTGCTGAAAGCAGCAGCCAGAGCTGAATGTTATTTAAGAAACAGCATGCTCCCCAAGTCCACAGCTGGTGACCCTCTGTAGGTTCTCAGCTCAGATTTGTGTTAGAATACAGGGCCCGGTGTTTGCGTGAAGCAGTTTGAGGGACACATTCTGCAAGTCTGCAGCTTCACCCCGATGTCAGGCAAACTTTTACAGGCCAAATTTAGAAATGGATAATCTTCAGCTGTTGCATGTGCTCTGTAATTACCTTCAGTTCCACTATTAATAAAGTCCTTTGCGTGCCCTCAAGACAGCCACATCAATTTGAGTAGCAACACAATTGAAAAGCTAGGGCCCTCTCTCTTGGGGATCTGTAGTCTGGATGCTCCTCTTCTATCAGTTTTGCTTAATCTGATGCCCATCCCCGAAGCAAATGGAGCAGAATGAATGTCAGATAAAAGATGCCTCTCGGTCTCATTATGAAATAGCTGAGAGATTAAAATGATGTGAGAGGCTGCCCCGGTTCAGTTCTTGCCTCTGCCTTAGAGAGATAGAAGCTAACATCTCCCCTCTGCCTGCTCCAGCCACAAAGCTGGAGGGCTGTCTGGGTTTGCTGCTTTCTGTCAGTCCCGCTGCAGTGATCTACTTGTGTGAAACTATCATGTAGTCATAGGACCAGAAAAAAGTGTTGTGAGTGGTCATGCTGTGGTTTGAGGGGAGCAGGGAGACAGTCACTTGACTGGACTACCTTTCATCTTTTATATTTATCAGTTCTTCATAATTTTAATTTTTCCTCTCAACTCCTAAAATACTTTGTCCTATACTAAAGCAAAGGCCCAGCCTTCAATTCAGGAAGCTTAATTTGAAAGCAAACCCCACTTTTTCCCAAGAAAGAAACGACTTTGTTAGGTCCATCTCAGACTCTGTATCACAGGGGCTTTCCTCGCAGGAGGCTAGAAGACAAAACTTAATCCACAAAAAAATAGTAAACTGTTATGGAATTGAGTCTCGATTTTAACAAATTCTGAAATGAAATGGTCAAATGGTAACAGTGGTTCTGAGCTGATTATCTCTTGAAGTTATTAACCAGGCTGTAAATAGAAGTTATTTGAGCCTGGTCACTCAGAAGAGATCTTGCTATTCTAGCAAGGCCACCAGCATTCAGGATTCCAGACAATATCCTATTCCTTCTTACATCTGTTTTTCAGATGTTGGTGATAACATCCTCATTTCCAGCATGAGGGAACCTCCCCGTCTTTTCTGGGTGCTATTTACAGGAATCATGTGCAAATATCTTAAAAGATGACTGTACTGTCTTAGGAGCTAAACTTACTGTCTCCATTTCTAAATCATTCCCTGTATGTCTGAGAGTCTCTCTTTTTCCATCATCTCCTGAATGGAAAACTTGTTATCTCCAATTGACCAAACGTGACCTTTGTTGTATAAACTCTGAACTCTGATGCATTAGGAAATGTATGTTTTGGTCAGCTGTGATCTTTTACCTTCCTTCGTCTGAGAGAATGCATTCATTAACTCCAGTCTTCTGTTAAATAATGCCTTTAAACATGCAATTTATGTTTTAAGTAAAGAGATGTAATTAGTTCTTATACCCAGTTACAGTCAAAACCGAAGGATGCATCAAACCCTCTCTCATTAGTATTCATACAAAGTGAATTGCTCCTTTCACTTCTCATTCATTATTATTTAACCGTTAATCCAAAAAGTGTATAGGCTCATGTTACGATGATGATTATTTTTTTGGTCGGTGTCCAAAGGGTCATTTTGAAAGAGACTCATTTCAGAAGGGTTGCAGAGTATGTAGATTTGCAGGAGCGTTTAATGTGTTTTGCTTCCAGTCTTTCTCTCACTGGGCAACAAGCCAGCAACTGTCTGAGGTTTGCTTTGTAAGTACTGAATCACTAATGCAAAAGCAGTGAAAGTACATGGCTATCATACCCATCTGTCCAATATTACTGCACATGGAACTGACCGTATTGAACATATTGAATTAATTCCACTGCAGCGTTGCCCATCAAATTACTTGACTCTTTACATCACCCTTTTTTTGCTCCCTAATGCAAAACATCCATTTTATTTGACAAGCCCTTCTTTGGCTCTGGCCTAAACAGAGGATGGGGATGATCTTGGCTCACTTCACTCTAAATAATCGTTCTTTAATTACACTAGAGGTGGTATCATCTGCAGTAATTACTGAAAAGATGTCAGCTCTCTGATAATGGAGTAAAACATTAATGGAACTGAGCTGGCCCAGACACTTGCTCATAGAAACCAGCCACTTGTTATGCAGTGGCTTGGCATCATTCTGAGCACCATGTCAGTCCTAGTTAAGGTTTCAGCTGAGTACCTGACGTAGGGTCTTTCAGGAGTTCCATGTATCATAATGCTTATGTGTATTGTTTTGTTTAAAAATTCATCTTGCTTTTTATTTGCAAAACAAAATGATTTGTGGCTTAGTGATAGATTTTTACAGCTGAGTCACATTTCTGAGACTTTCTTACGAGCACCCAGATCTCTTACAGATGACATCCTGAGATGGAAAGAACATTCTGATACATAGAGGACTTTTTCAAGTTGATCAGAAGCAGCAGTAAAGTCTTTGGTATAATTTGACCTGAAAAGAGTACCCTTTCCTTGACAGAAATTACCTGTTCTGCCCTTTAATGAGAACTATTAGCTTATAATGAGAATAAACTTCTTTGTGGATAGGAGTGAAATGAAGGTAGGAGAAGATGGACAGGTAACACTTCCAGTTTCTTAGATGCATGACAGAGGGGCACCTAATTGCAGGTCTAGAGGCTGAAGGATTCTGCTGGCAGATTTATTAACAATAGGATTTTCTTCATTTTAAAGTAGTCATGTAGCATATCTAAAAGCTCTGAATCATGAAAACAATTTAGGCTCAATATTTTTGCTCTCTTACTATCAATACATTGTTATTTTATCTTATACATGTTTCCTCTTGCAATCACTTTTTGTAGTCAGAGCCATGACACACCAAACATACACATTCCAGGGAGGTAGTATATAGCTGCATTTCTGAGTTCTGTCAAAATAATACCAATAGTGCTCAAAATTCAGTCCTGGAAATATTTATTCTACTGAGTAAGATAACTCGGTTAAAATCACAAAAATGAAGCCATAGTTTTCCAAGGAATGACCAAAGTTCTATCAAATTACAATGAAATCTGTAATGAAGAAATACAATGGTATCTAAAAATTACTTCAAGGAGCTGTGTTTGGATATGTACAGTTGTGACTTTCTAAGAGGTAACTTTCTTTAATTATGCACCTTTACCTCGCTGATGTTCTGAAATCCCTTGAATCTAAAGGCCCAGTAAAATTATAATCATAGAAATCTGATATACAAATATATAACCTTCTATGGCTTATCTCTTTTTCATACTGTTCAGTCTTCATTCTCCTTTTTTATAGTTATTTTATTTAATCCTGAGTCCAGCTTTCATGTTGAAAGCAAATAGAATCCAAATCTATCAATCTGTAACTGACAGTAATACTTAGTGAAGCAACAGCAGTCATTTGTTTCTCAGTTAGATGGAAAATCTAATATTATTCCAATTAAAAATAAGCCAGATGAGATCTTCAGAAATGACTTCTTATTCATCTCCTCACATATGTTACTTTTCAAATGAAAAAAACCTAACATATGTGGAGAGTACTTTGATCCATATGGTATGCTCCCCTTGATATTTTTTCTATTAAAACTCTCTACACTGATAAGTCAACCTTTTGATTTATATAGTTGCTTTTTCTTCAATATAGAATATTGAAGGCTGTTTTTCTTCTTTTTCCTACCTCCTCTTCTTCCTAGATTTATTACTGTTTTCAGTGTCAGGAGGAAGTTTCAAACTATAAATCTAAGGTGAGGAACAAATGTGATGAATGCTGTTTGCCCTTTCTTTCCCAGAACTTGTAGTAAAACCCGAGGTTGTCGTGATCCCAGATGAAGCTCGGTGTGATTTTATGCCCTATTTAAGGACAGCAACATGCTATAGTGCACAGAATTCGGCGAAGGTTTAAATGGTATCGTGTGAATTCAGCGTGTGCCAAGCCTCTTACTTTCTGAGATTGGCTTTTCAGTTTGCCTTTCCTCTGGAAATTCAAGTTTCTCCTGGACCCTTATGAATTAGAAAAGCTCAAAGGTGGTCTGATATTCAGAAACCTTTGAATTCCAGGTACTACTCGATTTTTTTTAAAAAAATGTTTTTTAAAAGAGCATTTTATCAAGCTTAAAAGTTTTGGATTGACTGATTGCATTAGCAGCTCAGACATAACATGAATGTTGTCTGACAAGGAAATGTATTTATTAAACCACGTTGCAGCGAGCTATTTGATTTTTGCAGGAGTGAATGTAGTAGTTATTTCTTCCTCTATGACACTACCGTGCAATCAGCATGATTACACCTGCATTTGGATGACAGCAGGACTTGACACTTCAGGTGATTGTTAGCTCCAGCTCTTTGTTTTGTTTTTGATCGACCTACTTGTACTTTTTCGAGTGCATGTGTAAGATTCTGCACAGCAGATAGGTGTGGATTCTCTCTGTTAGGTCTGGTGCTTCCTGCATTCCCCATTGCCCTGCTGGGGGGAGTTTTGGAACTGGCAACTGAAAGAAATGGGAATGTCTGGTTTGACTGTTGAGTTTCCCCAGCCCCTTGGCTAGAAGAGTAGCTCATCCATGTGCAGCTTTGTGTGAAATTGATAAGAAGTAGACTTCATCAAAGCACTTAAAAAAAAATCTCTTTTACTGGAGGTATCAGAAATGTGTGAGAAAAAGGTTTAAAGAACTCGGCAGTGTCCTTTAATGTTCTGGGTACATTTTTTACTACAGAAGCAAAACCTTTCTGGATAAAAAAAGTCCATAGTTCTTTAAAAAATCAGGAGCTTTTCCTACATTTTCGAAGATACTGTACCATGCATTTATAAATAAAGTTCCTTTTGGCTTTCACTGGAGCATTCTCCTTATAAATCAGTGTCAAGGTGTAGCCTGTGGGGTTTGTAAGTAAAGTTCAGAGGACAGCCCTAAGAAAATAAAGAAGCAGACTCATTAATGAAAGAAGTTAAATGAATGGAGTATATGTCCCCCCACCCCAAAGATGGCTACTGCATCCTACTTGTAATTATTTTTATCTTTACGTTTGGTCTGTAGACATGGCACAAGTCTGCTTCTCTCTAGGAATATTCCCCCAATGAATGTGGTGAGCCTGTCACACATAGCGTGGAAATATAGATGTACATTTTTGTTATAACACATTGATTGACATCATTATTATAGTTTGCTTAAGTCTGTGTACGGTGCAGCAGCTTAGCCAGTAGTGTTAAGCCAAGTAAAGGACACAAGAAATGTCATTTAATAATAATATGTTTCAGTCACTTCAGTATAATAGTATTTCTTTTAATAGAAAACATGAAAAAGGGTCTTGAGATAAAAGTGCTGAAGTTATAAAGGCACTTCTGTCTGTAGTGTTCAGGAGAAAAGGATTTCAGCTTTGGGTGCCCTGGTGCCCACTTGAACAGTCAGTATCGTGCATATCCCTTTGCTGGTCTGGGAGCTGCCCACAGCACTTCTGGACTAGGTTTGCAAGGACTAGGAGTGAGTACCTGTCCTTCTGAAAAGGAGAAGCTCTTACAGAAGACATTCAGTGGCTCTTTGAAATCCATTTTCACATGCTCATTTAGATTGAGGGACATGATGAATGTTAAACTTCAGTAAAAATCTGTGTGAGCTTGGCTGGACCGAAAAAGATTTCAAATTATCAGAGATGTGTCTAAGTGACTTTTTTTTTTAATGTATGAGTCTGAGTTAGCTTTTTTGTTAAGACATGACATAGACAATGTGCTAATAATGTGTGCTTTTTTTTTTAATTGCTGTAGATAAAGAACCTACTTAGTTACTGGTATCTTTGGTAAAGGTTATAATTTTTCCTAAGATTCCTCTATTTCAGACTTGTAATTTAAGACTGCTCATTTAAACCTTTAATAAACACTATGATAAATAAGTTAATATAAACTGCTATTAAATTTTGTTGTAATGGGGGAAAATGTTACAGACTATGAAAAACTGCACACGAGTAGTAATTATAATAAACATAATTTATAAGACTGGAATGAAAGGTGCAGAATCCCAGCAGTAAACCTGGCGATTAAACTTTAGAAAGAACACTCACTTCAGTTTAAAAGGAGCATAGTTTTAAAAAATGCTTTCTTTAAATTTGCAGTATTTCTTTACAATCATAGTTTTACCTGAACATGGGAAGAAAAACACTTGGGAATGTATTGAGGAAACTGAACCTTCGTACAGGTTTTTTTCCCCCCTCAGTTTATAAATAATGCAAAAGATTAATTTACTATGGAAAAAATAATTGTGAGAGCTGGATTTTGATATAGTATGAGGTGATATTACATGGAAATCTTATTAATGGTTAAAAGGCACAAGCTATATACATCATATTTTAAGATGAATAAAAAATGCTAAAACATCTTTGCAATTGCAGGTAGAATCATTCGCTGCTGTTCACTGTGGTACAACCTTTAGCATGATAGCAGTGCTACCTTTCTGCAATCTAAAAGATATAGCATATTTTATATGCCAAAAAGAAACACTTTTTTCTATAATCATTTGCAAGTTTTGCACATTATCATTTGAATGAAAGGACAGGCTTTTGAGATGAAACACTGCAACGTGACATTGCATTAATTCATAAAAAGGTAGGAAAAAGAGTGTGAAAACCACCTTGGATAAAGAACTGTTGAAAGGATTGGAAATTTGACATTGACTTCTGTGCAATCAGGATTTCAGCCTTAGTTTATTTTTATATTTTCTTTTAAGCAACTAGACTTAGAAAACAACTTTACCAAGTATTTGCCTCTGCCTAGAATTTTGCTGTACAGTAAGGAAGTAATTAAGCTTCATAAATGAGATGAGTAGCATCAAGAATAGCACATCAAATTTCCTATAAAGTCAGCCTCTGATTTCAGAACATTAGGATACAATATAGGTTTTACATCATTTCATTATGCTGGGTTTGTGGTTTGGTTTTGTTTTTGTTGTTGGGTTTTGTTTTTGTTTTTTGCCTTACTATTTGATTCTGTTTTGAGGCTAGAAAATGGGTGAGTTGTGTTCTGGCTTTTTATTTCTGACAAAGCTATTGTGAAATCCTTGCTCAGAACAGAGACACAACTGAACATGCATGGAATGTAGTCCCAATGTAGTCTGGTTTAGTCTGCAGAATTACCACATTGTTTTACATGGCTCAGTCCATGCAGCAGTTCACTGGAAAGGGACTCTGGTCGGGAAGAGAAGGTGTGAAGAGGTCAGGAGCTTATGTAGGAGCAAGGAGCTGTGAAGAAGCAGCTCACTTTGTGCCTGGCTCCATTTTTGCCTCAGTTACATTATGTTTTCAATTGATAAGAATTAAATTCCACCATGGAAATAATAAATCTTACTCTGTGTCCTTCCCCGTTAGTCAGGTTATCTAGGACAGCCATCTAGTCCATTTGCAGGTGACAAGAATTTAGTGCTCTTCTTTGTGTTTGCTGTAGTTGATAAATAATACATCAGACCTTTTGTTTTCTATAGTTTTAACTGATCTCCCTAAAGAGTATATTGGCTGCACAGATCTCAAGTCATTAAGCTTGAGCTTAAGACTCTTACGGGAAACTTTCTTGGAGAAGAAAGCTTGTGTTGCAAAGTTTGCTGAGATAGCAGTGAAATAATGCTGGCTCTGTCTTACAAATTTCTCTGTGTTTGATTTTCTACAAGGGATCATATCCAGTGCCTTGGTAGAGCCATCTGACAGTAGACTGGGTTTTCTTCTGCATTATCAACCCTTCCCATTGTTCCAGCCAGAATCTGAAACTGATAAAACAAACCCAAAACCTTTAGTTGCCTCAGTGAATATTAAATAATTTATTAGCAGGAATAGAAATCCAGTCTTTATTTGTGTACAACTTAAACAGTATTGCATGTAAACATGTGTACTTTTTGATTCTGAGTAGAACAGGAAATGAAATACATCTTGCTATGTGGCCATGGAAGATGAACTGCAACCTGATGGAGAGGACAAAAGGAGGAACTCATTCAGATTTGACAATGCCTACTTAGCAGTATATTGATAACGGACCTTTGCCTCTGCTTGTGATCTTGAGAGACAAAATCAATGCCCTTTTTTTGGCCATACTTCCTTTAACTAACCGAAGTTAGAAAGTTGGTGGAAATACATCCAAAAGATCTCTTTAAGACATTCTTGCTTTGTTAACTATAGCAATTTCTTTTCCAACACAGATGCAGCAGGAAGGGTGTTTGGAGACCATGGCAGTTTGTGGCACTATTTTAGTATGTTACTGATTTGTCACTTGTGTTCTTCATTTATTTTTCTAATAACTGGTATTAATAATGAAGAGATTATATATTATTAATTAAGAGAGATCATATATGAAAGAAAATAAGCTCCTGAAAAAGACTGTGGCATCCATAAGTCAGTATTGAGTCTGTTTCCAAGAAGAGGTAACAGTTCAGGATTCTAGCTTGAATGCAGCATATTACCCCATGCTCTAGTTGAAAGAAGAGAAGCTTACCTGTCAGGCAGTCATACCAGGAACTAGTGTACTTACCATTTACTCCAGCAAGCTCTTGCTTTGCATGGTGTGAAAACAGAAGTAGGCTTTTATCAGAGCCTTTATTGCTGCCCTGTGACTCCTGTGTAAACTCTGTTGCTGTGCAATTGCCCAGCTTCCATTCCTTTGTCCCACCTTAGATGGAAATAATGTGTGCAGCTAATCTTTATTCCTCCCACCTTTGTCCCCCTTAGATGGAAATAATGTGTGCAGCTAATCTTTATTCAGAGGTGGTACTGCATGTTCTTGTTAAATAGTTTGTCTGTGGAGAGAGAGATGAACGGGATTCACCGTCCTCTTGAGTAGTTAAGCCCCCCAGTGTCATGACTGGAGGTTTGAATTCCCAGGATACTGAGGAATTTAAATATAACATGCTTCCTACTGAGTGCACTTACACAGGATTCATTCTTGTCCCAAACAAAGGGTACAAACTGTGTGACTGCCTTTCAGGGAAAACCCATTAACAAAAGCAATGTTTCTAACTCTGATTGAATGGAAAATCTTGCATTTTTCCATACAGTTTGGGGGATAATACTTGGGACTCTGGACAACTCTGTCTTTCTAACTGCAGGGCTTTTGTCCGAGGCTGCTCTTTCTACAGCATCACTTATCTCTTGTTCTTTGGTGCCACCTTATCCTACACTGCTGAAACCTGGCATACTTTGTACCTCAGCACAGGAGTCCCCAGGAGACAGTCCGTCCCCGGCCATTCGGCCAAATGCAGCTTATTCCTTTATAAGCCTTTAAAGTGTGCAATTCAGAATAAACTGACTGAGAATTCATTGCTGCAGTGTTGCTGTTCATAACGTCAGGAAATACGCTCCTGGATCACCTAGAGCTGCTCTGCAGTGATGTGACAGCCTGGCCCAACTGAACTGAAGTAAGGAGATTGAATTCCAGCTGCCCTTCTTTCAGCCGGTCACAGTGTTAGAAGGCAAAGTGACACTGAAATAGCTTCTATGATACTATGTAGTTCACGGCCCCCCCCCAAGGGAAAGCCTAAGTCTTGGAATTAGCTTTATTTCATCTTCTGTGTTTTAAACTAAGCTTCTCAGAGGAATGGCAGGGTGTTTTTATGATTAGGTTTGATGGCATGATTTGTGCGTAACTGCAGGCATGATTAACAGAGAATGTTAGAGATGAAAAGGGGGGGGGAATCCTTGTGAACTTTGTGTTAAGGATTCCATGATCTGCTGTTCCCATTATTTCACTTACAGCAGTATTAGACTCACATGATACAAGGAGTGCTGGATGTAGATCTTTTATTTTGATAATATTTTCTGTTTAAGAGTTTATTTACTCATGTATCTGCAAAACCTCAACACACACAGAAGGAAATGGTGTAATGTATTTTGGTTCTGAAAAAACAGCAACAACAGGAACTTTGGTTGAGCTGTGGAGGAAGGAAGAAATTCAGGAGGAATCAAGTTATTTGTATGAATAAATCCTACTTCATAATATTAACTCCTTTCAAACCCAAACGAGTTTGCACTGTATTTCCCTCGAGTCTTTCTCTGTTCAGATCTTTCTTTGCTGAACCACTAACTACATTAAGTTATTGATGCTCTCTCTTCTTATGTTCTTGAAATGGTGCTGATTAAAGAATATTCAAATAGCCACTGTTCCCCTATTTAGGAACTGAAATCCCATGGTTTTTCCTGATACCTTAGCCTTCATTTCATGTTTCTTGATCTATCTTCCAGATATTGAAGGCTTCACTACTACTTCTATTTTGTAACACTCACCATACTATATTCCAGATTTGATCTTCAGCTCCACGTGGCTGCTTAAACTAAGTTGATTTTGAAGTGATCTTGGTGAAAACAAATAGCAGCAGAGAAATAGGACTGCTGATGACATTTCAGTCACAGCTCATGATACTCCTGTATCTTGGAACCTGGAGGGACTAGCACGAAATCAGCACAGTAGTCGCAATAAAATGTGAGAATTTCTTTTCCCTCTGCATAAACTGGTACTGAAATAAGGTGAGGTGACCTCGCCTCTTTAGAGATGACCCCAGGTTTATCTCGATGTCAAAAATTGTTGGGGTTCTAACTGCAGATGCAACGAGGAGTTCAGTCATGGGTGTAAAACTCAGTCCTTGGCCACTGTCCTGATCAATACTAACATTGATATCACCAGGGAATACCAAGTCTAGTGATGCTGACATTTCTCTGTGGGAAGCTATTGACAAAGATGTGATTTACCTTGCAAAGCTTTCAGAAGGTAATCGGATCCAGTCACCACTGAGATGAATTAAGTTTAAGTTGGTGACCTAAAGAAGAAAGTTGTTACTTTACTACTTGTTCTGCCTAATTGTTTTTCACAATTTCTGCTGCTTTGAGTAGCTAAAAAATTTCCTCTCAAAGTAAATCTTACGAGTTTCTCTTCAGTGTTGCAGTGTAACTGCATCTTAGTGAACGGCAGAGAACATTCTATCACTGTTGGAAAATCAGGCTATGAAAAACTGCATTTGTATTGGTAGATAAAATAAGCCAGGCTCTGTTGTCTGACCTGGAGATGAAATGGCACTTCCTGGCTTATGTTCAGGTAACTAATCTCTCTCCCTCTTGAAACAGGATCGCCTGACCAATATTGCCACCCGTGAATGATTCATAGTCCTTGCAATCCCCTAAACCATGCCCAAGCATTTTGTGGGAGCATCCTGGTTGGCCTTGGCCAAACTGTGTTGCTGGCAATTAACAGCCTGGATGATTGCCTGTCAGAGATCCTGGGGATTCCAGAGCCCATCTGTTCCCGTGCTTAACTTTCCTTACCACCATAAACATAGTGTTGAATTAGTCTGTCTTTTTTTTTTTTTTCCCTTCAGTTTATAGAAGTGAACTTCTGTCCAATTTAAGATGAAGTTGAGCTCTCTTTTCTTTGCCACTTGGAGAACAGAACCATTCTGTACAAATTTTGAATAGAGACTGATACCAAAACTTACTACATCTGTAATTTTCTTAACTGACAAACCCTACTATCACTTTCATGGGTCTTTTTTCTTGATGATGTTGATAATGTTGCATCTTTCAAAGGTAGTCAGGAAATCAACCATCAGTTCTCTTTACAGCAAAGTGTTCTGTAGTTCTTTGCCTTTGTGGTAGACTTCATTCTTGTCCAGCAGGCACATGGCTCAAACTCTTAGCTACAGAAGTCAGAAAGAATTACCAACACATCACCCTCATTGTGAAATCCCATAAGCCCTCTTACCAGACCTCTGTGTATGTTTTTATTCCATCTCAGGGTCGTTCATAAACCGTGATCAGTCATCATATAGGCGTATCCAGAGAGAATCAGGGACAGTTGGGATCTGCAGGAAAGGACTTGCCTGTCTCTTGTCTTACTTACCAAAGGGGTTACATTTTATTTAATCAGGCTTTTCTGTGCAGCATACTTGTAGGAGCAGCATACCTCCTGGGAAGTTATCAGGCAGGAGTGGAGTCCTCAAGAGAAGGAAGCCGTTAGCCACTACACCTCTTAGGAACGGGGCTTGTCAGTCTCCTGGATTTAAGTGCTTAACCTGCACCCAGGACTCGTAGGGCCAGAACCTGACAATTTGCTGCTGGAGCCCTTCATCTCAATAGGTAACACCTTGGGAGGGCCTGAGTTGTTTTGTTTTTTTTTTTCAAGTGAGATTTTGGAAGATAAAATAAAGCTTTTCTATATCCTATTAAACTGGCACACACCCCACATTATTGATTATATATGCGCAGTTGGCTTTTCTTATCCAGTCCTGTATTATGGCTGGATTAAATTTCTCTGCAATACTTTATGGTGTGTCCTGGTGTTTAAAACGTAATTGCATCTCTGAATACCCCTTGTAATAGCTTCTGGTATAGAATTTTACTCTATGAAATGGATTTGCCATAACAGATCCGTTTGCGTGTTATTCTTTTGTGTTCTTTTCAAATCCATATGCAGCTCTGAGCAGGCATCTCTTTCTTTATTGTGTTAAGCTTTTTCTTTTATCATTAATACATTGTCAGTGGTAGGCAGATGAAAATATTGTGCAACAGATAAAGGAAATGAGGAGAGTGCTATATTTTCCATGTTGTTCTCTGAATGACAATTATTGCAATTCCTTTATAAGATAAGGAAAAAATATCCAAGACTTAGCAGTAATAAATATGTCTGCAACCAGAATATAACTTCAAGGTTTTAAAACATGTTTTAAAAAAATCTTATAATCCGTGGGGATGGTTCTATAAGCCAAACAGGGGTTTCAGCAGGTAAAAAAACACCTAGCTCTGTTTTAGACCTCTGGGGGTTTGGCCTGCTTGTGTAAGCCTGTGGTCTTTTTGCTGTCAGGGTGGTTTTCTAATCAGATAGATTGGTGAATTAAACTTCCTTTTGATACCTGTATAGAGTTAGCATCACTACCTTTACATTATCTCAGTAAGTGCTGGAATGATGTTCCTGTCTCGGATCAGACCCTCACAAAGCGAGGGCACGCAGGCTGAAGTACACTCACAGTTCAAAAAGTGCTGGTTCTAAGTTTCCTAGGTAAAGAAATATATAGTACTATGGAGGAAACACTCCGAAAAACTGCACTGTTGTCTTAACTGGAATCCAGCTTCTTTCTCCTGTTGGTATGTTGACTTTGCAAAGCCAACAGGAATACAGTGCAATCAAAGCAGTGAGGTACACTTAGTATGGGGATGGAGTCACTCTTAGAAGTGCCATTCATCTTCTCCTCTTCTTAACCTTGAAGATTTCCTTGGCAAAAAAATTACTCTTTATGGAAATATGAAAAGCAATTTAAGAAAAATAAGTTATTTCCAGAATTCAAATATTCTTCCAGTATTGTAAGTGTCCTCTTTAAGAACAGAGCAGAATATCATGCAGTTAAATGTTAGTACTTGCTTTTTCAGTTTGTGTTAGAAGTTGAAGTCAGTAATATTACACTTGTTATTTTGAGTATTTAGTGTTCTTTCCATAGCACTGTATCTAGCACTTTAATATTAGAAATTCATACATAAAAATATTTGTACATTTTTTGTTTACGAAAAGTACCCTATGTGTTGATTAGGGCTTGGTTTTGACAATCTATATACAGAGATTTGGTTTTGTGGCTACTGTTAGTGATACTGTGCATATTATTAGTGATAACATGCATATTATTAGGGATAGCATTTACCTTTGCTGATGGTTTTACATTATCTCTGCTAGGCAAAGCTGGATTACACCTCAGTGTGGGGGTAAAATGACTAACTTGGATTTCTGTGACAAATAAAAATCACCTATTTTGTGATGTCTTCATGTATCCATATATTACTGAAAGGAAAGGGACAGGCTGATGGAATTTTTGATAGCCTGTACAGACGTCCTGTCAATGGGTTTCAGTGTGTGTAATATGTGCAGCTGATCTGCTGTAATTCATGGATCTGTTCTTCTTACCAAGACCTGAGAGTAAAAGCAATAGCTTTCATTCAGAGGCATGAGGGCAACAGCACCTTCAAATTTGTGTCAGGCAGTTTCTTAAAGATGTTGGTAAGATGGTGTGATGCAATATATTTTATCTGATCACTCAAAAGGTGAACTGGAACCAGAATATCCAACATTCACAGGCAGAGATGCGCTTGCAGTTGATATTAAATCCTAGGAAATATAAATAGGAGAGAAGGAAACAGACTTTATGAGCTGAAGAAAGCTGGTCAAAGAGTTTTAGTCTTATCTGTATTTAAGGGGGGGGAAGAGATATGCTAGATGGCAGAACTTTAAAGCAGAAGTGTGAGCACAGATAGCTTTTGAGTGATCAGAGAAAATGACAATTATTTTTTTTTTACATCATATGCATAACAATGAAAACCGAAGCAGCGCTGTTGGAAAATAACACCCCTGGGATGCATGTAAATACACAAAAGCTTAGAACTCAAAACAGAGCCTTAGGGAATTCAGAAATGCACAAGAAAGATAATAAAAATGGAATTATTTATGGTCACTAATTGAGAGCATCGACAGGGGGACTAGAAAAATCCTAACACGCCCCAGAAAGATTGCACTTTGTGGAAAGTAGTTCAAGAGATTCAGCACTGAAAAAAATCCATTGCCTGAGAGGCCATAGAAAACATGTAACAAAGTTCACCCTGTTGACACAGAACCCAGAAGCAGCGTGAAAATCCTTTGAAATCACTTCACCAGCATTTTTAGCAATAGCAAAAGATAACAAACTGTAAGAGAAATTCTGATACCATTTTTCTTTTTTAAGTAATATATTTGTATGCTATGTAGAAAAAGTCCTTTCTTTCCAGACTGTAACTGGACAAACACTTTGCCCAACAAAGTTTCTGTAATCCTCTGCTGCTATTCAAGCAACCCTTTCATCTCCTTTGCCAGCTTGTCTCTTCACATACCTTGAAAGAGTTTCTCTACCCTGTCTGCAAATCAGAGAGTCCACCCTCGCCCCCCCATATTTGGAATGTTCTAAAACCAGATTTGTCTCCTTATTTTTGCTGCAGCACTCAGGCCATTTTCTCTCCTTTGTATAGATGATGGTTTATATCTTTGGGTTTTTATTCAGTTTGAACTAACTCATGAAAAAGAGTTAAGTCAGCTTGTGTAACGGTCTTGATCCTAAAATGTGCTGATCCCTTGTCCCCTGATTCCATGAATATGCAGTGACTAAGTCATAAGAAAGATCAATTTGTCTGCATTTTATCCTCTAGTCATGTTGTTCATGGCTGATCACTTCTTCCCCATTCTGACGTGGCCTTGATATACCCAACAAGCTTAATGCTCTGGGCTCTGGGTTGTTTTTTCTTCTGAATTACGCCATAATTCCAACAGGAAGTCACTGATAATAAGGGATTTCCAGCTGGAAGGCTCAATAGCTAATTTAATTTAGATTAATATAAGTGCTAAGCTGCGATGGTGCTGCTCCAAGATCCTGCCATGTAAAATAATTGCAATATGCTATAAAAAGATAGGCTTTTAGCAGCACTTTTTGACTAGAGAAGAGAGCAGAGCATCACCCTGGTCATACCAAGAAGAACCAGTACAGAAAACAAGGTATCACAAATGAAAGGTTTAATCAGATTGTTTTAAAAGATGTCAGCATGTCTTTAAAACAGAAGAGAGTAATAGAACCATAATAAAAAGCAGTATTTGCTCTCCCTGAAGAAGGATTTATTTTGAACCCTGATCCATCTCATTCCAGTAACTTCAGCTGCTACTTGTTTGACCCAGAGAGTAAAAGCATTTGTTAGAACTCCCTGGCAATTCAAACACACATACCAAATGACCTTCTCTTGGACTTTCTTTGCCAGTCTTAATGGAGAGACCTAATAACTGCATTCCTTACATCCTCCTAGCCCGTGTGCTTTATAGCTGGAAAACAATAATAAAATGAAATGAGAAAAGATGTGAAAGCTAAGGTCTAAGGTTGCTCTCAAACTGAGCTTTACTAAAGAGTGTGAGGGCAGAGAATAAGCTGGCACTGTGGGTTGTTCAGTGGGAACAGATCCCTGTGTTTCAGCAGGAGGGAATGGAGCCCTTGTCTGAAGCGAGGGAGCAGGAGCTGCAACGGGCAGCACACGTGGTGAGGGTACATGTGATGTGCTAGCCAGTAATCATGGATGTTCTTGGGTGCAATGAAAAAGCAGCCAGTTCAGCAAGAGACCACAAGAGGAGAGTAGCTTTCTCGTGCAGAACAACATGTGAGAGTCTAAAACCAGGTAGAAAATGGAGAGATCCATCTGAATCATGCAGTCCAGCCTTTTGAGAGCTTCATTTGAATACTTCTGCAGCTCTTTCAAACTTTTCATCACAGAAACAATGATACCAACATCTAATTATTTTGTAAAGTGCAAAAATAGAAGGTTTTTTTATAAAAGTGCTTTCCTCATGTCTCCTGAAAACAAAATAGCACAGTCTAGAGAAAAATTTGCTGTCATATCTATGTAGGTTTTTCAAAACTCTCCTAAACAGTAGATCAGGATAGGGAAGTAAGGAGAAGCTAAGGTATGGAATAATGTATCAGGACTCATGAATATTAATTGTGGTAAGAAGTATGAGGCTTCGGTGCAGGCCTTGGATAAATTTCCAATCTCTAAATGAAATTAATAGCCATAGGAGGAAAGCAAAAGATAAAGACATTAAAGAAATTCAGATTTTTACATAGATGATAGGTGATAGTAGAACACAGAGAAACAGCAGTGTTGGCTTGGCATTGCTTCTTGATGATTTGCTACTGTTTAGACTTTTAATATTTTGTGGTAGCCAGTCTTGAGCATGTAAAATGGGGAAAAGTTGTGGCAATCACCCTTGTTCTGTGTGAACATTTGATAATCTCATCTCGCTCTCTTTCTTTTGCTGCTGAAGAGATCAATAGATGTTGCCTGCTGAGGATGTTATCTTTGGTACCAACTTTTTAATTAACTCTGTCCCGAGCTCAAAGAGCGATGTTTCACAGTAAAACTCTTCATGTACAAAGCAGCTCTGACATTTATCAATTACGCTTCACGGTATCCGTAGAGTGATCAAACAGCTGGGAGCTGTACTACTGTTAAATTTTCCAGTGATGGCAAAATAACACAGATACCCACATCAAATACACCTGCATTGCCCTGGACCTTTTTTGAACCTGTTAACCAATAGTTTTGTGAAGAGAATGCTCTGTTGAGACTAAGGAGAAATACCAATACTGAGATCACATTGTCTCTGTTAGACATGATAGAGTAATAAATTTAGTGCAGCTTTAATTGAAATTGTTGTCTTGATCAAAAGTCAATGAAGAAAAACCAAACTAGTTTCACTTCCTCGGTGCTGTGACTTAAACATTAAGAGTTTGTTTTGCTCTTCTGTGGACATCAGGGTGGTATTTTCCAGAAGATGAAGCTTTCTTTGGGCATCAGTGTACCAGCCCACAGGTTTATGCTTTTGGCTTCCTCCTTTGCTTTTCAGGCTAAAGTCTAATTTGTCAGAAGTGAATTAGGTGCACTACCTGAATCTAGATGACATTTTTTCCTTAGGGAGGGCACTCATCCAGACTGGCAATCTTTTGAGTGTTTTCTTTTCACTGCCATCTCTGAACAAAAGAGCTATTCTGTGCTGCAAGAGGGAGGCCCAGCATTGTTGGTGAGCTCCTCAACTGTTCACACCACAGTCCCTGAGCATATGTCTGAACCTCTCTTATCCTACCTGATAATTATTTTGGGGTGGTTCTCAGTAATTGTTGGGATGTCTTCCAGAGGTGATACAGAATTGATACATTCTGTAAAAATAAAAAGTCTTAGAAATTTTAAATACACCATTTTCCAAAATTTTAAATTAAAATGTAGCACTTCCTTCTGCAGAAGCATTATTTTCTTCTTTGGCTGTAGTGGTGGTTACTGACTGTTTGTTTCACTTGAACACTGCTGACACATCATGACAACAGTCAAACAAATGTTTTTTAAAAGCCAGCAAGGCCAGCTGCCTCTTAATACTGAGTGTAAGTGTTCTTATTTGTTTAAGGGGCTTTTAGAGGATATCTGGAAAGAATTTCTCTCCCCCTTTTCTTTTTTTTCTGTATTGAAACACTGTTGAGATTTCAAGAGCCACTATGTTTTAGGAGGACCTCCTAAAGACATCTTAATTCCCAGATCCCCTCGAGAGCCTGTGCACTTTTCAGCAACAAAGCTTCTGCCTCTGTTATTAGTGTTTATTTTTGTTGAAGGAGACACTAACATCAAGAAACAAATGGCCATCTCTCCCAGCAGTCGTATTCCATTAAGGACAGCTGGTATTGTCTGCTCCAGTGTACAAAGCAGAGGATATAATTTTTTGCTGTGGTCCACTGATTGCTTTGTACATCTCTGCTGGTGACAGATTAGCTTTGCAGCACATCCATAGGTCACCATCCACCTTTTTTGTGTTTGTAGTGGTCAGTACTGTGAGAAAGATTTTTTTAAATTGAAAATAACGCTTTCTTTTGTTGTCTTGCATTTTGGAGACCCAGAACTCTGTAGCAGAGGTGCCACAGGTCACACTAAAGATACACCAGCAATGCTACACGCAAGAGCTGCTATAGTAGCACCAGTCTCTCATTATACCTGCTGTAAGCTGGTCCTGTCTGTTCATGACATTTAGAAAACTCTTTTCATAAAAAATTTAAGGTTAAAAAGTGTTAAGAAAAAGTACACTGCCATGGTTTACTAATGAAAGAAGGAAAGGTTATTTTATTATCAAATGTACAAAGGAAAGCAGTTTTCTTCATCTTAGCTGGGTGTTTTCTTCACAAAATGCAAAAGCCTTTATCTTTTATATTTCATTTTGATCAGTTTTTCTTGAAATAATTCTAATTAAATACTCTTTTAAAACTTATTGCTGAAGCATCAAAGGTGTATTTTAAAACAAGATAGAGATTTAAATTCCTTAGAGACTCTGTAAGGTACTCGTTGCAAAACACCTTAAAAGCAATCCTGTATTTTCAAGGAAGGAGCTGGCTTATGTTGGCAGAAATTGAGAAAGTGAAATACTGGTGCTGATTCTAGTTCCAGCAAATGGCTTCAGCCAATCTGTCTTTAGAAGGCCAGTGTTAAAGTAGTGGTGAAGCATAAGGAGGTCCTTTGTTTTGGTTCATGGAATGGGTGCTGCTCCAGGAGCCAGACCAACCCAAAGGAACAGCAGTGTGGCAGGATTGGTGTTATCTCTGACCCAGCACAGAAATTTGTCTTTTGACTTCCTTCATGTACCTTCAAAATGGAGTTAGCTGCTAGTAATCAGGATAGAGATAGCCATCTTCCCTTTCATTGCTGGGACCAACATTTAAAGTGGAAGAGAAGCTGTGGCCAATTTTAAGTCTTTTACATGAAATTTAATGTCAGTGAAGAAAACTTCTCTAGACAAGCAGACTGACTCCAAGAAGGAAGACCCTGCAGATAAATACATCGCACTGCGTAGAGCACCAGGTTAGAATCCAGGAGGTGGATTCTGCTTCTTTTTCTCAGGTGTTAATTTAGTTCCTTTCTCCATCTGTGTTTCTCCCTTCTGTGCTAGTGCTGCAGCTTTTGGAGCTAGGACCCATCCCTTGTCACGTCTCTTGGAGGTAGGACCCATCCATCCTTATGTATATGGAATGTATTGGACAGAGCAGCTCTGCTAGCAGCTGAATTTCAAGGTACAAAAGACCAAGGAGGCTAAACCAGTACCTAGATCTAAGGTTATATGTTACTCTTTGGATTATTTTAATACACTAAATGTATAGCACCACACGTGCTGCAACAAAATGGATTCAGATCAGTTAAAAACACAGTTTAAAACTAAAACACCGTCCTTAGATTGAACCAGGCTGTTCCAGCTGAAATCATGTACCTTGTTTCTATGCAAGATCCATGCAAAAGGTGGCCATGCTTTATATTCTCACCAGTTCTCAGGGCTTTGGAATGAACTTCTCTATAGTAAGTGGAAGGTTAAGCTCCTGTTATGGAGGATTTTTTTATATATTTTTTAATATCTGTATCATGTGTTGTGGTGTGGAAATCCTCTGGGTGAACTTCATTTCCTTTCTGGAGTCCTGACTGGGGCAAGCAAGCGATTCCTGTCTCTTGGCTTCATTCTGCCTGTCTCAATGACAGAGCAGAACCTTGAGAAGAATTACAGCTGATAAGTATGGTTTTATGAAGTGCTTAAAATTGAGGGGAAAAAAAAAAGCAGTGTCTGAGCTAATTTATTCCTAGTCTCAGATAGGTTCTAGCCGTCCTTACCTCTAAAGTAAACTTAGAACTTTTGCCAAATATGTTTTGATAGCAATAAATAAAAGACATCTTTGGAAGATGGATACTGTTCATCTCCAGATATGCTCAGAGTGAATGAGCCTTCAAGTATATCTTGTATCCCTGCCAAAGTACCATTCCAATCCAGCTTGCCAAAAAAGTCCCAGAGAACAGTTCTTTATCTTCTTGAGAGCCAAAAGTGAGTCTGTATTGTGGGATAGACTTACTTATCAGTAGTACAATTCAGGCTTTCTTGGCCCATACTTCATTCAAGATAGAACCTATTTAATGGATATTCCTGCCAAGAATTGTTAACAGCTTTCTTGGGGTGTTGATAGCTTCTTGTGCACCTCATCAATTCTGCTCTGCTGTCTGAAAGGAGAAGAGCCATCTTATAGGAATATGAAGATCCTTTGCTGGGACTGATGTGGAAAAGGATTTTGAAAGCACTAGATACTTAATTTGTATAAAACAACACAGGCAAGGAAATATGGATTATCAATACACCCAAGACATCACACACGGAAAGTTAAATTAGCAGCACAGCAAAAATGGCTTTGTAAAACCTGCCAGCTTTGATATAAAGGGGAGAGGCAGTTCATGAAGCTTCCACTGACTGACTACGCTTTGAAAGTCACTCCTGTTTCCTGGGAGTTTCTCCAGTTCTGGGAGGAACACAGTGAAATGCTGTTCATTTTAAAGTGAGGAATGTAACCATAATATTTATGAGTGTAAGAAAAAAGGCACTTCTCTGTCTTTCTTTGAAATTTTCAGAGCTTGTTAAAAACTTTTATCTCCACTGTGAGCCTTGTTTGCCATGCTTCTATTTTTCCAGTCCTGATTTTTTGTTATCCAGATTTTTTGTTATCCAGAAACACGTTCCTCAGTGGAAAATGTCTTCCAGTGACATCATTGCTGTCTACAGAGCACGCTGTGTTTTCCTATGCGATCTTCATTTTGGATTTAAAATTAATTAAAGTCTTCTTTTGTCCATTAGTTTCTTACCATTAAATACACTGAATAGGAGAGCTTACAAAAAACCCCAGTGTTTCTGTTACTACTGTTGATAATACACTGCAGCTTCTCTCTAGCTGGGCTCCTTCTAAGAAGCAAGTAGTTTGGATCCTGAAGGTCATTTGTGTCGTGGAGCAATGAGGTCAACTGATTCCCAGCTGTATAAGTAAAAGAGATAAATGGAAATGATTCCCATTTCTTCAACAGCTCTAATGAGCGTCTCTCATTTTCATCTCTTCCAGAAGTTAGTTTATTCAAAAGCTGTGGCACAGCTAAAAGTATTTTGTGATGTTTTGATCACTCTCTACAAGCTTTATAGTATCATGGAGAAGTCATTATGGGATAATACTGAGGATGAGCTATGCAAATCTGTACAGGATTTTCAAATAGCCTTCTTAGAACTGTTGGACTCTGGATGCCTGCATAGGAAAACAATTGAAATTCAACAGCAATTGCAAACTCTCTGCAAACACTTTTAATATTCACTTCAAAGCAGCCTTCAGTGAGTTCCAGAGAAGATTTCTGTAATGCAGTATCTTGTTCAGATGAAATGACAGAAAACCTTGAGTCTGCTTGAATAAGGATGGATGTGAATTCTTCTGTGGCAAGTCTTCCAGCATGTCCCCAAAAGGAATCTAAAGCTGTCTCCGCATCGCTGTGGATTGGGGGGACGTGATGGCCAAGAACTCTTTTATCTTACACCCACTTCTTATGTTAGTCAAGATGTTTTCAACCCTTCTTTTTAAGACTTTCAGACCTACTTATTACTTTTGTTTCCAGTCTATTTGTTTGGGGATTTTTTAAGCAGTTGTCAGAATCCGTTGAATAATTATTTCTGCAGTTTCACAAGAACTCCAGTGCTACTCAGCAATTTCTTCTATAGAGTTTTGAAAGTATTCTGTTCAGAAAGAACTATGACATGCAAAAGATTCTTAGGCCATGACAAGCACATTTTTACTAGCGTGTTAACACTTTGTGCCTGAATAAGAAAATATCTTGTCAGCATGGTTTTTCTGTAGGTTTTCTTTTCTGACCTTCAGTCCAGGTTCTCTGGCTGTCATACACCATGTGGCATTCCAATGTTCCTTCTTGCTTATGGAAATCATTCAGTGTCTTTATGGATTTTTATTTTAGAGAAATAATCATCCAGTTGATCTGATTTGTACTCATAAATGTTCTTCACCTGTCTCACCACCTCAGGCACCAGAAAAATGTTAAAACATCCTGTAGAATTCCGTAAATTCCTTATTAGTAGTTGTCAAGTGGTAGAAATACTTCTGAAAGTGTTTGCTGAAATGACTTTTTATTTTTTTTTCTCTCTCTCTCGGAACATGTGGGAATGCTTTCTCTGCTAAATCAACCCAGGAATCTCAAGAGATTTTTCACCATTTTCTTATTTTTCTAGACATCCTGCCTCGGGCAGTCCAGTGGGATAAAGCCCTGAAAGACATGTAAAAGTCTTTTTTAAATGCTCTCATTCTGTTTTGATAGGAACCTCTTTCAACTTACTTTAGTGGCAAAATATTCAGCAGCTTTGGAACCATGTCCAGTTCCTAACAGTGGAAGTAAACCTGACTTATGTCCATGTGCAACTAAGCACTGTAATTTACATTTTGAATAACAAGGCTTGCAACAGATTTGTCATCAAAGTGATTGCAAAGGAAAATACAAACACAGCATAATCACTGAGGTTTTCACTACCAGATCTTTGCAAAGAATTAATTCTTCAGTCTTGGACTTAAACTTTCTTTCAGTTATTTTGGTTGCTGCTGAAATGTACCCGTGCAGCACAGTAGTTTTAGGCTGGAAGTGAAGAGGAAAACTTTTTCCAATTGAAGCTGCAGGACCAATTTTGATAGTAATTATCCGAGGTTGGGGCAGCTCACTGGATGTTATTATCTCCTGCCAAACTAAAAATGAAATTTATGAAAAATGAAACCTGTAATGATCCTAAGTGGCTAGACCCTAGTAATGGAAGTCATCCAGAAATACAGATCTTCCTGCTGCAGAAGTTATCATTTGGTGGCATTTCTTCTGAGCAGCTCTGAAGCGGAAGAATTCCAGTTAAAGATTTTATTAATACCATGTGAACCTAATTTTCTGTTGACTCTTAACCTGATCAGGAATCTTGAATATATCCCATAACCATAGAGGCTGCAGGTGGCAGAGGGGCTAGGGGAAAGGGAAGCTTGTTGGTCACTGAGTGCAGCAATTGCAGATATAAGCCCCTTAGTTCTTAGCCCATGTTTCTGGCAGTTGTCCTACAGCTGATTATATAGCTTGTATTAATTATCCCATAAAATTACTTACAAGTTTAATGGATTAAACTTCAAAATATTTTCCACTATCAAGCCTATTGAAAAGTCATGTTCACACTCTTCCTTCTTGCATTCCTCTCTTCAGGAATTTTGTTGATGTGTGGTGTTCTAGCTGAGTTTTATCAGCTAGTAGGAAAAGAGGAGGATTTCTCCACATGATGTATAGACATATTCTTCTTTATGCCCAGTCTGATTTGTTGCCTTTTTGAGCCAGTTTTACAGAACAACTGCTGTTGCTCCTGGAGGCTGTATTTTTTTCAGCCAGGTACTCCTGCATATGTTTTGTCTCAGATGTATTTTAGATACTTAGACTCTAGTTGAGTCACTTTTAAACTTTACTTGTTGTGATAGAGTCTGAGCTTTTATAACTTTCTGGCTTCCCAGCTCTTGAATCATTGTTATGGCTCTCTGCTAATCCTTGCTCTGCTCCCAGTGGTCCTGAGGTGAAAGTCACTGTGATTTCCTGCTCCTCTCAGTTCAGGAACTTGAGACCAATGCCAAGAGATTGTATTTCAACATCTCTGGGATCTCAGTCTCGTACAATAGCCCCGAGCCAGGAGGAGACAGCTGTAAATAGAGAAGCCTTTGGACCACTTTTATTTGTGGTGGAAATTGGTCCATCTTCCAATAGATGTGGAGCCAGTACTTTGAGCAGCTCTTGATTTTGGTGACAAGCATAATTCAAACTACACCGTACAGTAACCTCAAATTGTTCTGAAGAAACTTCTCATAAATTCTGGTCGGAAAAGCCTCAGGATTTAGCTCTGTGTAATAAAACTATGGAGTGATAGCGTATGTGTTTCAACATAAAGCAGAAATGTCTCACAAATACTAATACCTAAGAATCAGAGGAAGTGTTTGTTCATGGAATTCTCAGAGGTCTTGGCACACCTTGACTTGTATCGAGCTGTCTTTCATGTATCTGATTAAGAAACTGTAGTAGATCAGAATTGGGGAAAAGTACATCCTGCTTTCATCACTGGCTCGTCAATAGAAGAAGAAGTGACATGACAATAACATGTCCCAGCATGTTTGTTAGGGATTCTTCACCCATGAAATCTCTAATCCTTTCAAACTCAGAAGCTGTACGATTTTAAAGGAGCTTTGTAGGGCTTGTGAAAATTAAATGCAGAAAATACGGCGCGAGTGGAAAATAAAGTAGCTTCTATATTACTTAGTGATTTGCTTTAATTGCAGGAGAATGTTTTAGCTGAAGAACTAATGTCTTTTCTGTCCTTATTAAATAAAAGAATACACGACTTTGCTGTGGGTTTAGCCATTTTAAGCAATTCTGTGCACATTTTTTGCAGTGCGCGTGTTTATTTGAATGCACGTCTCCCTATAATTACTTACAGAGGGTTCCCAATAGTTTTAACTTTAATAGCTGTACTTCTGCTTAAATGGGTTATTTACATTTAAACATGTTTTTGAAAACAGATTACTGTTTTGGATACTACAGTTCACCCTCCAAAAAAATTCCTTTAACGTCACTGTCGATTCCTGCTATCAGCAGCATGAAAGAGCAGCTGTCTTAGTAGATATTTCTGTATCATAGTAATGTCATTTTGTGTTCACGTATAGGTAAAGACATTTCCCAGGATAGTAATAGGTATAAAAATATTTATTAAGCATTTACACTTTGATAATGTTTATAAAAGCAGGAAATTTGGCATATCCATGTCAAAACAGAACTATATTTATTGAATTTAAATATACATGTTTCATTTGGCACAGGCAACTTCAGAGAGGGAAAACAGTGTCCAGAGTTTATAGTTCCATTCTCCCTATCATAGTTACAATTCTCACTTTTGTCCTTGGACCTTAAATTCTCAATGCAACCCTGGGTAGTTGCTTCAGAAGATCCCACCATGCCCTAGATCTGCAGTAAAGAATGCTGTGACTCTTTCAAGTGGCCACTTGAAGGGGGCAGAGTTAAGGTTGCTTCTGGTTTTATCCTGACAATACATTTTCTAGCTTTTCAGACATACAGCTCTGAAGTACTCTGATTCATCACTCCTTGGTTTTCAGATGCTTGAGTGACAGTGAACTTCACTTTCTAGAAGCACATAACACTGTCAGTAACCTTAACTTTGGTCATGATAGGTTTTGTCAACAAATGAAAAGAAAACCTTTTCCTGCACTATTTCTTATTTTGCCTTTACAGTTAATTTATTTTCAGCACTGGCCTTTGAGGTTCTGGGTTTGACTTTGCTAGTCTTTCCTGTAGGAGCGTGGCCAACAAATATCCAGGTATGGCAGCAGATTAAGGTAGAGCTTTCCAAGAGCAACAGTGAATCACTGAGGTAATTCATCATCTGTCACCAGTCACCATTTACTACAGTATTTCATAGTATCCAGATTAGCTCTTTAGCTCAGCTTTGAAATACTCCAAAGACAGATTTATTTGTTTAAAATCTATGTATGCAAGTTTCTTAAAATATGTGCTGGGCTGGAGGTGCACCAACATAATCTTATCAGCATTCAGTATCCCTGGCTGTAGAACAAAAATAAGCAAATGCATGATAATGAGATGAGATAAAAATTCAATCAGAAGAAGAAAATATTTTTGTGATTGTTTTATTCATTTTTTCTCACACAATTCCCTCTCCTAAAACACCCTGTCTTAAGCAGCCAATTTTTGGCATGTGTTCCAAAGTATATAAAACCTGGCACACATGAGTGGAGGATTTTTAAATTACTAGTGAATACTGGATATACTTTCACTTTAATCTGAATTGGAAATAACTCAGGTAAAGAATAACAATGTTGTCTGAGAGGTACTGATGTAAATAGATATTTCACAGTGTAGTCTTTTATTTTTGCTTTTTATTCATGACTGGTAAGGAACTGTAAATAACTTCACAAGGGATGTTGCTGATTAGAATTAAAAGGGAAAAAAAATACAGAAGTTAGGGAAAATTGGAAAAGTTCTGAAGAAGTTCCTCATTTACTCTTTTTTTCCCCCTAAAATTTTGGTAAAATTCTTCTTTCTTTCCTAATTTGGCACTTTTTTCCTTATTTTCTCTCCTCTTTTTTTGTGGAAGTAGAAGAGGGAGACATCCAGTGAGCTTAGCTCTGAGCTTGTAGCTCAGGTCCTTCGGTAGGTCATTTTCTACATATGCTTTTTCCTCTATTCCTACATGTTGCTCCATGGTTTTGCACCAGATTTATTGGGAGGAGAGCTACCAACAGATGGCAGAATGAATGAGCCTGGTGTGCTGGACAGATAGATAGTGAACATTTTCTGCTCTGGCCGGTGGCTGGTGTGACTGCAGCTTTGTTCATCTGAGGACTTGCAGCTTTGGGGTGGGGACTGCAGGTCTCAGGCAGTTGCACAAACCTGTAGATGAGCTTTTCAGGGAAAAACACCTTAATTATACTGTATTGGTTATATTTGTATTCAGTACTAGCTAGAGTTCAGTTACAAGGGAGAAGCTGATATTTATCAGTTATTTATATCAGATACAGATCAACTACTAGATTTGAAATTCTCTTACAGCCTATTTTCTATCAGCAGACTATGAAAAACTTCCATATGCTGTTTGAGCTTCACAAGATTCCTCTGAGGTAGATGAAACATGAAACGTTATCTTTCTTGAGTACACATAGATGAGAAAGTATCTATCCCATATTTCACAGCTTTTAATTTTACTAAAAGCTCATGTCTGGTTTTAGTCAGACTTAGGATTCCTGCTTAGTTCATAAAACTCCAGCATGTTTTCATATTATAAGTGCTTAAATGCTTTTCAATACTTAATATGCTTATGTTATTTAGATTTCTTGTTATTATTTTTCTATGTGTGCACACACACACGTGCAAAATAACCACAGAAAATGGGGTTACTCTCACTGCTTGTTTGGGTACCTACCAAAGGTAAGTCCAGAGCACCTGATTCCTAATTTTGAGCTTAAACTGTCTTTGCAGTAAACAGACACAGAGGTGCACAGAATATGATTCAGGCTACAACAGAAGTCAAAAACTGTTGAACTGCTTGCTGTGCTCTTGGATCCTCATTCTGATTGCCAAGATTGAGCTTTTGGCCAGGCCAAGCCGTGGTTCCCTTCCAGCTCGTGTGCACGGAACACTTGCCGTGTGAAAAGAAGAGGAAATACAGTTTTGAAGTTTTGATCTATGCTGGGTGTTAGCACACAGAGGGATGTTCATCGGGATGTGAGTCCCACCCTCGACTGTTGAGTCACAGTCTCCAAAAGGACACCTGTCCATTGCATAGCTCTTCCCTGTGACCTAGGAACTGTCACAGCTGCCTGCTCCAGAGCAGTTGTTTCCTGGTGTAGTAGAAACTTCAGCTGTAGAAAGTTTGACTTTGTCTTTCTATCCAGACCACCCCAAAATGTTCTTGCTTTTGTACCAAAGAAGATTCCTTCACATCCACAACTCCAAAAGTTGTAGTGAATGTTCATGTAGAGACCAAAACTGTTTCTGTTTGCTTTTTACAGCATTACAGTCCTCAAAGCAAGATAACTGCAGGGTATGGACGAACTACATCAGCCCTTCCTTAGCTAGAGCTGCCTGTAGAGTCCTTCTCTTGTTGAGATCTTTGGCTTACTTACCATCTTCTATAGCTTCAACCACAAACAAATGACTGTCCAGAGAATCGTAGAACCATCCTGGCTGTATCAACAACAAAACACGTATGGTATCATACACCTATCATATGGTAACAAACACGTGTCACATAGCTTAACTAACTGATACGAGGCAAAAAGAAACCATCCAAGAAACATTTTCAATGTATAAATAATCTCTTTGAATTGCCCCAAATGTATTCCTCATCATTTTGGTTAAACTATTTAGAAAAAAAAAAACAAAAACAAAACAACAAAAATAATGAAGAAAAATTCCAAGTAGTATATTCTTTCCCAATAATGAGCATATTTTAATGACATACCTATGTAAATACACTCGTAGAAGAGCCAGGGAACATTTTAATTTGGTTTTCTAAAATTTAACTTTCTTGAACTTGTTGCAACTGCAAAGCTGCTTCTTTTATAGTTTGGACAAATTCATATTCTGCATTTAGAGATCATGTTTGTTCTTTGAAATCTCTGCATTTCATATCCACAGCTTTTTTTCAACTGCAATATGTGTAACTCTTCTCTCTAGTTCGGTAGAGTTCAGTAAAGGATACAGAAGTCAAGAGAAAAAAGTGGCTTTTTGCCAGCTTTCTAGATCTCTAATTGGAATTTGCTTCAGTGTTTATGGTAAGAGAGGGGAAAAAACTGAGTATCATCTCTATATTGCATAGGCCATTCTGATATTAGCTATATTTTAAAAGTATTCAGAACAGACTTTTTTTTTTCTTCTGTACATTTTCTCTGACTCTTTCCACCTGAGTAAATATAGCAAGGACTAAAAGTGATGGTTTGCTGAGCTTCAGAAATGCAGGATTTGTCAAAGGGCATAAGGAGCTCCCAGCATAATGGAGAAGCAATCTTAGGTCCTTTAATTTTTGATGTATTGATTTTATATGTACTCAGCCAAAAAAAATATAGATCCAAGAAACTCTTAACTAGCTGTATTGGGTGTGACTGAGCTGGAGTTAATTTTCCCTATAGCAGTTACCCCAAATGTGGTAGTTCTGGTTAAATAGATACTGCCCACGTCTCTCTTGGCATAAATACACTGGCTTTCATCTAAGAAGAAAGTATCAAATGTGCAAGGCAAAGGATGGACCCTGCCAATAAAGTGAGTCATGCCTCATGCACTCAATGTGTGCATCACCTCCAGTATTATGAAAACCTGCAAATCCATAAATCAGTCATGCTGTAGCATCACTCCTGAAAGTTGCATCCTTATTTCTGGACCTGTGTTCTCAGGGATTCCAGTCGGTGCCCAGTGGCCTGACATCCCTGGAAACATCAGGTACTGAGCACCAGCAGATGACAACTATAGGCACTAGAGAAATCTGATGAATGTATTACAGTTCCAAAGCCCTGGTATATCGTGTGTGCAAAGCAAGGTTACTCTAGCTGGAAATTTCTTACAAATCCAGCATCCATAAACATCTTAAAGCAAAAATTAGCCTTAAACAATAGGGAAAATGTATTTTAGGCTACTAAGTAGTAGTATCCATTATTTTCTCTTTCACTAAATACCAAAGTCTGACCCAAGTATAACATAATTCCCCAAGGATCTTCCAGTTTAAGAGTTAAAATTTTTAGGGTTCAAAGTTCAAACTCCTTCTGCAAATGAACAGAAAGAGATACTATTTTCTGTTCATAGATGATCTTTCTTGAACTCATGCTCATAAAACATCCACTTCATATGTGGTGGTTTCATGCCTTGTCCCAGTTGTGTGTTGTAGATGAAGCTGATGAATTTCAAACAGTTGTGTTGGAATAAACTTTTGGTAACAATAGTAAATGCTGTTAAATCAAACTTGGTGTCTTAATAACAACTCCCTTCCTCGAGTGCTGTAAATTGGGAAGAGGAAGTGATCTCTCTTTAGCTTTAGACAGATAATTTAGCAAAACCAAGGCAACTGCAAACAGAATTTGAGATAAGCACTGACATGTATGGGACCTAGGGTCTCAATACTTAGGCTCTCAGTGTCTTCTGTATTGGAAATCCTGGCAGTGATTTGATCTGGATGAGTCACAGGAAAGAACACATTTCTAGAAAATACTCTGGACACTTTGAGGCTTCTCAATAATTGTGCTGATAACACAGAACTATCTGTGGCTTTATAAAGCTTTCAAAACATCTAAATAATATGCCTTTTAATACAGGAAAGGACGTGTAAGAGCATAATTGATGGTTTGTCCTTATTATTAAGGGGAGAGGTAGCCATGGTAAATGAGCACATCTGCTGGATGCTTACACATATATAGATCTGTATCTGAACATCAGGCAGACTTCTTGAAGCTTTGTAAGGTAGGATTCTGATTCGGGGAACTAGATTTTTGAGGTGGTTGTTCTACTTCATCTTTGGTACTTTTATCTGAAGCTAATTAATTTCTATACTTTTATTCCTAAGAAAATCTCCACAATAAAATACTTTGTCAAAATAGTCAGATCTTTCAAGAATCCAAATTTAAACATCCAGACAGACAAACCTAAAAGGTGCACGGGTGAAGTTGAAAACCTTCCACCTACGTAGCATATTATTACAGTAATAATCTATTTAATGCAGTGATGTGTTCCAGAAGCCAGTGTAGGAAAAAGGAGCATAATCCATGCCATTCAAAATGATTTGAAGATTGCACAACATTTCTTAATGATTTCAAATTAATCAGCTTTGTGCTGATTAATTATAGAACATTTGGGTTCTCTAGATCATCAACTCGCTTTGTGTTTCCATTGTTTAGTCTAGAATAGGCTTTTTTATTTTCCCCACTGTCTTCATCAATGTCTAAGCTTGTAATTATCTACTCTTACAGTTTTAGGGGGCTGTTAATTGAACTACACATAATGGGGACTCAACAATTCCAATAAGACTGCACAGGTTTGGGAACTGTCTCTGTATTTTGATGTACCTTTAAAAATCACATTGCATTTACACCATAGCAGACAATTAGGCCACTGCCTTTAGTCTGCTGTGTTACTTTTTATTCTTTTCTAGTATTTCTTGCTCCAGCTATTGCAGAATATAGCTTGGGGGGATGTGGAGTTTCTATATATCTTTTGAAGAAATGAGCACAAATTTCAGCTGCAACCTGTTACTACCTGTTCAATGTGATTTCTGAGAGGCAAAAAGCTTGACTATGCTTTACAACTTGGATTTGTGAATCAATTATTTTTATTTAGTTTGAAGTAATTTCACCAGCTTCAACTTCCTACAATGTATTATGGTACCATGAAAAACTAAAAGCCATGGTTATTAGCACCTAGTAAATGTTGACTAAATTCCATATTTGTCCTAATGAAAGTATTCATTTTTTTTATTATTTTTAACATGCTGTAAAAGGGTGAGAAAACACATGATGGAAATTTTCTGGATCATTAGTTCATCTTTGGCATGAGTCAGAAGACTAAAAGTCCAATTTAGTCAGTCTCTGGGTAAAAAAGTAGAACTCATGAAATACAAAGAGGTGCATTAGTTTTAATTTGTCTGTAATGCTAATGAAGTTGGTATGTTCACAGTCCTCTGTCCATTCATCAATAGAGAACCTCCACAGCCCAGCATCTCCTCTCATTTTTCTTCCACAGAGGTGCTGCAGCTTCATTTTTGGACAAAGTATAAGTGATTGCATTTGGACAAGACTTCTTGTAAGATTAGTTACATTTTTAATCAAAATGTCCTGGAGGTACAAATGTCACGTGTGCAAAGAGGTTCTTAGTGTTGGAGGGATTCATTGTTCAAGAGCAGCTGCAAATGCACAGCCTTGTGCTGTACTTTCTTACCCTGCAGTTACTGAAATACATAAAACCTAAGTCCTCTATATGAAAATGATGGTTGGATCAGTTAAAGATCTGGAAGCCTGAAAATGTAGTTTGGCACATAACCTCGAAGTGCTTGGCCCTAGAGTTAAAGCCTCATATCCTGTATGGAAAGGCCTAAGATACCTGTGTAGTAAGTGGGGAATTAAGTTATGTCTAAGGAAGTTACATTAAATAGTTTTGATTTCTGTCACTGGAATCCCTGAAAGGAGAGATGAGAATTCAGGAGGTTTTAAATTCTATTCCTCTGTGTAGGATTCAGAGTTTGAATCAAGGATGTACAGAAAGCTTTTCAAACTTCAAAGGAACATGATGAAAACATGGATAATGTCCTATCTTAATTATGCAGCCTTGCTTGCGTAAGCTTAATTCCACTAACTTCCCTGTGAGGAGGATAATGTGTGTTCAAGAGCTGGCACTGGTATGGGCTTGGAAATGGTACCCAGTGTCAGATAGTAATTGTTATTAAATTCCCTGTGCCCGTCTGTCCCTGCTCCAAATCTTCTTCAGCTGAGCATAGGCTATTACGTGGATAAAAGATTGACAACCACAGTCGAAGTTCTGAGCAAGTATTTTACTGTTTCATCTTTAAAGATCTCAAATTTTGAGACTTTCATGCTTGCATGTGAATTTTTTTTTCACAGCGAGTGGGAATTCCGGGACCTTCTCTGTTCTGGGAAGCACACGGTTCTTCTGCTGATTAGTTAATTACTCACTTGGGCCTTCTCCAGATGAATACCCTGATATAAATGAAGAGAAACAAAATAATTTCCACCAGGTGTCAGCCCCATTGAATAATGAATAGGAAAATAAATTAAGGTGTTGTTCCTGGTGCCGTTGTTTTAAAAGAAGCCTGAGAGAAATATCTCTGGCAATTACATCGTTCAAATGCTGTTTAAATAGGCTGGATGTGTGGAGGGCTTTGCAATTTAGAATGATTATATAAAAATAATGAAACTTGCTTTTTTTCGGCCTTCGCTGAAATGGAATAATCAGCACTCTCCAGAATAAACCAGATTATTTTCCAATGTCTTCTCATTACTTCATTTGCAGTTATGATTCATATATTATGGTGATTCATATCTTAGCCTTATGAAGCACAGGTTTATTTTTAGAGTGTTACCTTAAATTAGTATGACTCAGAAGTGATTTTGAGGTACAGTGATTTCAGTGGTCCTGCATCTTCTTGTTAGAATTTAATGTGTTTATATATGACTTACTCTGACACTTTCCAGGGGGTAGGGTGTTAACTGGGATAGATTGGAATCTTTAAGCTCGTGAATTATTAGTTCTAAAAGGAATTATGCTTTAGTGCTCAGTTGAGAAACATCTTTGAATCTGACATCTGTTATGCAGCAACAGGGGTTATATTCATACCTTCACCAGGCACTATATCATCTGAGAGGCTTCAGGCAATGCTTTGTCATGCAGTAGAGCTCCTCACTTGCTGTTGGGAGATCAGATGGCACCAAAACAGTTTGTCACATAATTTCCAGAAGGGAGGAGGCTCTTTGGAGTTACCTGCAATGTGGATGTAAACAGGATTAACTCTTGAAGAATGGAAGGTTGAACTCAACTGGAATTTGTCAAGATGTGTGATAGGGAAGTTTATTTATTTCCTTCTCTTTCCGACAGGGTTTTTCAGGATTTGAAATTCAGTATTTGTGGTCAAGGAAAACCGAAATTCTCCAGGTTTTTTCCTCCTTATGCACCTTTGGGACAAGCTTGTGGAGCAAGGGCCTGCATACACTCTCTAGGACTTTTGCAAAGAGGAGATATTTTCCAGACCACACTGATAGATCATAAACCACCACTCATAGGAAGAACTCCAATTGCTGGTAAGAAAGCTTTTTCTATTTCTACCCCCTCTACATTATACTGCACAAATATTTTGCACTTTCTTGATGCAATTCTGTTCACACCTCAAAAAACCCAGGGGGTGATCTCTGAAAATTACCTTTATGCTTGAAATCCTGTATGAACACTCGTTGGTTTCTGAGGATTTGTATTAAAGAGAAGTTGAGGAAAATTTCTCAGCCTCATCAGGACAAAATACATTTTTCGATATGAAAATTTTTTTATGGAGGTTGTTACATATTGTGAAATACTGACTAGGTAGTGAAACTGATATTTAATTTCTAGGTCCCTTAAAAATTTCAGACTAAAAAATTCATCTAAATCTATTCCTAAATGAATTTCAGCCATTGGTCTTTGTAGAGCTTTTATATTTTTATGATCAGATAATTGCTTCTGCTGCCCCTCTCCTCTTGGTAAAGTGGGTATTATGAGCTTCAGTACAATCAATACCTAGAAATGGAGAAAAATTGCAAGCTTGGAGGATTTCTCTTCCTCTTAAACTAATTCTTCACACTTTTAAAATGTATGTATGGCTGACAGTTTGATCTAGACCTAGTATCTGTATCTCAAAAAATGTAACAGGCACAAAGAGCTCCTGGCACATGAAGTCATGGGCTGTCATTTCCTTTAACGGGCAGCAGTGTGTTTGTTTTATGAGGATAGTTTTTATCAGGGGACTTTCAGCCTTTCTTACTCCTCCTGCAAGGTTATGCTTTCCCTATAGAGCGTTTGTAAGGGCCTGCAGGTGATAGTACCAAGGGAAGTAGTTTCACTGGGAGCTTTGACAGCAGTTGCTACATTACTTCCACAAAGAGTATGTCACGTTTGTTTTCCAAAAGCATTCTTGTTTCTCTGCTGTGTTTGGTTTGGTGTTGAAAGACCCTGAATCCATGATCAGGAGTTGAGGATTATGTTGGGATCATAGGAGAATTGTTTCAAATCCACCTGGCAGATCTTGCCCTGTGGGTACAATTGCTTCTTTCTGCACACTGGAACACATTTTGGAAGCATGAACTTCAAAGATTAATGATACAGCAGTTTTTAAAGCCATGATGATGTTTCAGTAATAAATCTTTCCTATGTTTAAATACCTCATGTGTGTGCACTCCCAGGGCACTGCTCTGGACCAAGGACACACAAGGGCCCTGCCTTCTTAGCCAGGCATCCTTGCTCTGCTCTCACAAGCCTGCCTGGTTCTGCCTGCCACAGAGACTGCAGGTTCTGTGCAGAGATGCAACGTGTCCTGCCAGGGAGGATGGTGAACTGCAGAGGGAGGAACTCAGTGCTCTGGAGCCATCCAGCTGTGGGGTGTGTGCCAACGGGAGGTGGGTGCTTTTGCCATCACCACACTTCAGCATCCCATTACTTACCTCCTGTCACTGGGCACACAAACTTAAAATAGTAAGGGTGGGCAAGTTCAGAACGCTCCAAAATGCAGCTGAGCCAGCTGTAGCTGAAAGACATGTAAACCTATGAAGTTGACACTGGTTCCAGAAAGCAAGCCTTTGTTAGTAATACTGGTCTTTATTAATCTGAGCACAATAGAGTCCTAATGAAGCAGTGTGCTTTCTCCATGCACATTGGTTCGTTTGGCAGCTTCATGGAGCACCAGCAGAGCCAGCAAAAGGTAGTTCATATGATGATGGGACATGTGTAGTGCAAATATGCACTTTGTATATTGATCTGAAAATCCTACTTGGACACCAGCAAGAAAATTGTTCCCTGTGCTTGATTTAGATGTGACAGTTTCCCATACTATGGGCAGAATAGTTTGGTACAAAGAGGAAAACCCTTTTATGAGCATTCTGCATATTCTGTATTGTATGCACCTCGTGTCACTTCAACAGCCAAGGCTGGGATTATGGAGGGATTGTGAAATCATTAATGAAGTCAAACCATGTAACTAGGATGAGCAGTTAACCTGAGCACCGCTGGTGCCTCTTGTCCCATTGCTTACCCAGGAGTAAGGTAAATAGCATTTTCCTCTAACAGTGGAATTGCTTCAGGAATGCTTTTTCAAGCTTTTATTTATTGTATTCACCTCAGGATCATGAATAAAACAAACAGTAAAAGATGCAACGCTGTTCTCACAATAAGGTCAAATAATATAGAGTGAAATCCAGCACTCTGCAGGAGGCCAGCACAAGTCATACACCCCAATTAAGCCATCAAAGCAGATTTAAGTGGAATTTATTTGCTGTATAAGATTTGAACTGTGAGTTTCACCTTTAGAGAGGCAGTCTACAAAGAACAAATGCTGGGCTTGAACTTGTCCCCAAATAAATCAATGTTATCCTGCTGATACCACAGGAAAAAATGACTTCTGGAGTCAAGTCACTTGACTCTTGTTTGTAAATACCTATTTCTAAACCTTTGGAGAAGTATTTCAGCACAGAAAATAAGGTGAACACATTCCTATCTTGGCCTTACGGCTTTTGTGAATTATTTATTTTAGGTTCTGGGTGGCTTGTTTCTTGCCCTTGCCATCTGTAGATGTAATGTTGTGTATTTCCACTGCAGAATGTTACCCAGTACTGAATATAGAGTACAACAGGACAAGGCACAGGGAGATGGGGAGGCACAGGAAATGAAGATCTTCATGTCAACCACGTTCAAAGAGTGAATGAATATAGAACAAAGTTTTTGTGCTATCTTCTTCTTATCTTTCTCTTTTAGTCCATGTTTAGACATTTCTAGTACACAGCAGAGACTACAATATCATTAAATTTTTATCTTGTGGTATATACAGAATTTGTAGGTTCTGTGTAAACAAGTATTCCCAATACACTGTCTGTATTTAAAAGTCTCTGATATTTCTAGAATACTTGCTTAGGGAACATTTATTGTTTTATATTTGCCAGCCTTCTATATTGGCCTAACTTGACACTGAGATTCTGACTCTCCTATCCCTTGGTCTTCGGGGTTTTTTGTGTGTGGTGTTGTTTTTTGTGTGCATGTGTTGTTTTTTGAATTGGATTGTTGGTTTTCTTTGGGGGATATGTGTGTGTGTGTTTGGTTTTTTTGTGTGGCTTGGTTTTTTTTAGATAATTAATACCTGACCCTAATGCTTTAGATGAGGTTTTGTCTCTCCTTCAGATGAAAACCAAAAAATTACTGCTCTGCTCTCCTGTGTATTGTTTAAGATGTCCAGCTTAAGAGAAGGTGGGGAAAACACCTACATGAGTTCAGCTTTTGGCTAAGCTTGTTCAGTTAACGTTTAGTGGAATGTAACTGAAGGGAAGTAACAAGCAAATTAAGCTAATTGGAGTTTTCTATATGTCCTGTGTGTAGAATTTGGACAGTGATGTAAAATCCTGATCTGCATTTGCTAATTTATGATTGTCTTTAGGGGAGCTGGGCATGAGGACATTTCTTTCTTCACCCCATATTGAATCAAAAGCCAGAGATTTTTTCTGATGGAACTTGTTTGCTTGAAATAAGTATATGTGATTCAGCATAACATTTAAACACCTCATTATGTCATTTAATATTTTCATATTTTAAGGTTTTTTAAGTGCTGCAATAAATTTGGCCCTTAAAATGTGTGGGTTTGCTTGAAAGTAGTTTTAGAACATCAGCCTTTTGTGGACAGAGCTCATCATGAAAGGAACTGTCAAAGATGAATCTGCAGTTTGTTACTGCAGGGAACCAATAAATAAGAATTCAAGCCTGTCAACATTTAGCTGTAAGAAATTTGAAGACATTCAAGCTTTAATGTCACAAACATTCATAGAGTGCCAAGAGAGCTGTCGAAATGTCTTTAATGACACCACTTAATGGGAGCGGATAAATGTAGAATGGGACCCAAGGCCTATACCTGAGGAGTGCCATAAACAACTCTGTCAATACAGGGGAAAATATAGATCACTGAAATCATACTGTGAGTGGAATGAATGTGCTATCAGAATTAAAATGTTGTAGCCTGGGAAGCTGCCAGTGGTTTCATGAGCCATAGGGAATTCTACCAATTCAGACCGGTTGTATGTATCGATAAACAGATTAAATAAGAACTCCATCAAACAAGAATATAAGATCACTGTTGATGGATCTCATCCAGGTTTCAGAGGAGTCCTCTGGAAATGGCCTTTTCACAAGATGTGTTTCAAAGTTTCGTGCTTTATGAGAGGTAGCAAAAGGTGACTGTGATTGCAGAACAAGACACATACCTCTTCTGTCTTGAGGAACTTGTGGTCGTCTTTTTTCCATTGAAATGCCAGCCTTTCATCCTGCAAGGGCATGTTTTCTTTGCCTGGATAAGGACACAGAACACACCTCACTGAACAGAGACCACAGCAATGTCCCATGGCAGTACATGGCTTTGTGAGGCCAAAGTGCTCGTCTTCCAGGATTGAGACCTGGGTGTGATAGTATTAAAATAGAGCTGTTCCTGTATTGTATCTTGTTGTGTTGTATCTTGTTTGGCTTTGCCATAAGGTGATGGGAGGATTAAGAAACTAGCCTTACCAAAAGTTGCATTAGAAATAATTAGGAATCGTTCATTTAAATTCTCTCATTATTATGTGCAAATACTTATGTAGGTTAAGTTTTAGAAATTAACTCCACTCTTCTCAAGGAGCTGCTTCTAATTATCCATTTTTAATAATCCTCAGTGGAACAGGTACCATTTAAAAAATGCACATTAATCATAAGTAACCTATAATTATAAGTAGAAGTAAGTATACTTGCACTAATGAGCTAGTGACATTTAAGGACATTTGTGCTAAAAGGAATACAGCATTATGAAACGTTATGTCACAAAGGTGAAACACAAGGAAACTCCTCAACTGTTTCTCTTTAATGAAAAAGATTGTATTTGACACTGATTTTTCTGCCAGTCTTGTTTGTTGCAAGACAAAGTGCTGCACGTGGTCTAGGTTAGAATGAGAGCAAATTATTTCTGGCTGTGAATTGAAAGGAAACATTGGGTGAACACAAGCAGTGTCCCTCTGTAGTCAGTCCTTTCATTCTGGAAAATTATTTGATGAAAAATGGAGTGCAGGCTGCTCAACTAACTATTTAAGGTATAATTAACATTAAGGTTGTGATGAAGTCTTTGATAGAGGTGAATCTTTAGCAGTATGCTGAAAAGAGGTGCTGATCAGAATTGGATTGCTGAGCGCAGCTCCAAATATGAAGCACTGGAGCATTTCAGTGGCTGCAGCAAGTTTCAGTGGTCCTTCACTGATGAAAATTGAGAGTAGCTCTGCAGAGAATTAAGTTGGAAAAACTTGATTTTATTCAATTAATGAACCAATGCCTACAAATGTGTTGGATTTGTGAATAAAAAGAACCAAATATCTCTAAAATATATCACAGTGAAGTGTCAAATACATTTTCAGTGAGAATCTATATAATTCTTTATCTAATTTGAATATAAAGCTAAGAATTCAAAATGAAATGTGAAAATATATTTGTGGATTACATACATGAAACAAAGTTAAAGAATTTTTTTATTTAATTGGTAACTAGATTTATCATTACACTTGTAAAAAGGAAACCAGGAGACAGAGATCACTGAAGGTGAATATGCAGAGCACTGGGTGAGTAACATTATATACATGCAATCATGATGGACTTGGAAATTTCTGTCAGTAGGATCTGAACACCTGTTTGGCTATCACTCCACCAAAGGCGTGCAGGAGAAGGGACAGAGAACAGGAAAGAAGTTGTAGATCATTCAGGATTTTCAGTCCAGGTAACTACAATAGGTTCATGTCTCCAAATCCTGAAGAAGCTGTGCACTTCTTAAGTGTATTGTATCCAAATGTATATGTTTTCCAGCATGCTTTCCCTAAATATTATTAATAATAAATAAAAAAAATAAATAAAATATGAAGAATTTAATTTCATATTTTCTGAATGGTTGTACCTGGTAGAGAGTTAACATGTAGGTTATCCAGATTATCTGGGGTCTCTTAACACAGCAGGAGTCCTTTCACCTCCCTGTATACTCCACATTTTGTGTCCTATTAATGGCATTGGGAGTTGCGTGTGGGTTTGGAAGGAAAAGAGAGCTAGGGAAAGAGCACCTGAAACTGATATTTACCACCACCAATCCTGCTTCTGAGACAGGATTTCACAGATGCACGTATTTTAAAGGGCAGAATCATCGCTGTGGAGAAAACAATAAACTTCCAGAGCCTTTATTATGTAGAGCCCGATGCTGAAGTGTGCTTAGATTATTGGTAAATCATAGTGGTTTATGCTAAGCAAATGGCTCATTCATCTGCCTTTTTTATAGAGCTGCTCTTGCAAAGCTGCCCAAGTTGATTCTGCTATAGACGGCCTGTGTGAAAAGAGGAGCGTTTCATTACGAACACATTAAAAGGAAACGAAAGTGATGAAAATATACCAGTAATGAATCCCCACAATTAATGGCCCAAATTAATGAAGATTTCTCAATTCAGGAATGAAATAAGAGCATCTACAATACTTGCTCACAGATCTCTAGCTTTCAGTCCCAGCAAAGAGGGGATTAATTTATGTCCTTTCCGATGGATTAATGTTATTTGGCACTATTTGTGAAGTTCTTTCTTCTCTCTCAATCTTAAGTATGGTATCAGACCTGTATGCTGAGAGCTATGAGAGGAAGTAGCAAGCAAAAGGAATAATGCATACATTATCCCTCCTTCTGCTGAAGTATCCTGTGCATCTGCAGATTCAGTTAGTTCTGGAAAAAGGAGAAAGTGCTTGGATAGCAATATTTTTTTCAGATGTTTTTTACATGGAAGTTTAATATGCATAGCCTGTCTTCAGTACACCTGTATGCAGTAGACTGAAATGGATCTTCTATGAAAATGAATTTATTTTCCACCACCCCTGAATAAGTTGTACCATGTGAATACATTTTAGGTTCTTTTAAAGCAAGAAGACAAATACAGGACAGTTATATTTAAAGGAATTCCACCTCGACTTACATTGCTGGAAAACAGTGATAACCTTGCTGCTAATGTAACCTTTATTTATTCTAATCGTAAAGCTTATGAACAGTAAATGTTCATAAATGTTTCTTTAAATCTTGGACAGAAATTTTAAAAACCTAGATGTAGCTGACATTATCCCATAAAGTACATGTAGCTTCAGTGCAGATGGCAAAGATGCAACGTTTGGTCATCACAGGTTGTCTGAAGGTAAATTCAGATAAGGTTGGATTTTTCTGTTTAGTAGAAGTGATCTGCAGGGGGAGATGCCTAACACTGCAGGCACATGCTGAGGGGTAGCTCACCAACACTTAGCAAGGCATTTGGTGTTGTTACAACATGAATCTGCCATAATGTGGGATGGGCAGAAGATGAGATTTCTGCAGCAGAATGATGCTAACATCAAGTTCAAACTGTCAAAATACTGTGGGGTAGGGAAAATCTTCCAGGGCTTCCTATTTAATTGTAGCTACCAGCAATGACAAAGGCTTACAAGAACCAGGAATTCCAGAGGAAGAGCTGTTCCTTTAGTCTGCAGAGGCTGCCAGAGTTCAGGGGCGTATGAAATTACGGGTGACCGTTGTTAGAAAAATTCAGAGCACCCGCAGTGCCAGTCCTGGAATAGCATCAGGGCTTTGATGAGGATGCTGCCCCAGCAGCTCTTTTTCTTGCATTGTTATTGAGAGCATAGTATCAAAAGGACACTGTGTCTGCTTTCTACATTTCAGATGAGACAGAACAACACTTGGGCTGATTCCATGTCACCCAGTGTTTTTGTAAAATCAGTATTTGAAGCTTGGTGTTCTTGCCAGCTTCCAAAGGCAATTGCTCTTTCCTTTCAGCATCAGTGGGTGAGTAGGTATTCTCATTAACAACTTTTGCCTAGTGCTGCTGAATATACTACTCCGGTGACTGGATATCAGGAACCTGTCTCTGAACTAATTTTTAGAGAAAAAAATTGGCACTGTGTGAGTAGAGCTGCACATTATGGCTGAGCCTGCTGAAAGGGGAAATCCATCTCCTCCCACCATTTCCTACGTGCTGGCTTTGTGGCTTGTTGGACCATTTTTTAGCCAATTCTCTTTGCTGTATCCAGCAGTAAGGTATAAATTTTTTATTTGCTGGGTTATTTCTACTGCTGTAGAAGGCTTTAAGGTAGTAGAACTGGATCAAAACACCAGAGCATATTATCCAAATGCTTATCAGGGTACAACTGGGTAAAAACTGCTGAGATATTGGCTCTGCTAGAATTAGTAACTTCTGTCTGTACTGTTTTAGTTTCCCTATAGAGTTTTATTTATTTATTTTAAAATCAGGTCTTTCCCAATGCATTTCCATGATCTTTGTGCCAAGGTCACATCCGCCAAATGTTGCTGTCCTCTTTTTTTAAGGAAACTTGGGCCAATATTATGTCTGTGTTTTCCTTACTGTTTCTCTTACAGTATGTATGTATATATATTTTTTCCTCTGGGCCC
>VWZY01005186.1:661643-674703 GCA_013399075.1 Chloroceryle aenea | reverse complement strand
GCAATCATGATGGACTTGGAAATTTCTGTCAGTAGGATCTGAACACCTGTTTGGCTATCACTCCACCAAAGGCGTGCAGGAGAAGGGACAGAGAACAGGAAAGAAGTTGTACATCATTCAGGATTTTCAGTCCAGGTAACTACAATAGGTTCATGTCTCCAAATCCTGAAGAAGCTGTGCACTTCTTAAGTGTATTGTATCCAAATGTATATGTTTTCCAGCATGATTTCCCTAAATATTATTAATAATAAATAAAAAAAATAAATAAAATATGAAGAATTTAATTTCATATTTTCTGAATGGTTGTACCTGGTAGAGAGTTAACATGTAGGTTATCCAGATTATCTGGGGTCTCTTAACACAGCAGGAGTCCTTTCACCTCCCTGTATACTCCACATTTTGTGTCCTATTAATGTCATTGGGAGTTGTGTGTGGGTTTGGAAGGAAAAGAGAGCTAGGGAAAGAGCACCTGAAACTGATATTTACCACCACCAATCCTGCTTCTGGACAGGATTTCACAGATGCACGTATCTTAAAGGGCAGAATCATCGCTGTGGAGAAAACAATAAACTTCCAGAGCCTTTATTATGTAGAGCCCGATGCTGAAGTGTGCTTAGATTATTGGTAAATCATAGTGGTTTATGCTAAGCAAATGGCTCATTCATCTGCCTTTTTTATAGAGCTGCTCTTGCAAAGCTGCCCAAGTTGATTCTGCTATAGACGGCCTGTGTGAAAAGAGGAGCGTTTCATTACGAACACATTAAAAGGAAACGAAAGTGATGAAAATATACCAGTAATGAATCCCCACAATTAATGGCCCAAATTAATGAAGATTTCTCAATTCAGGAATGAAATAAGAGCATCTACAATACTTGCTCACAGATCTCTAGCTTTCAGTCCCAGCAAAGAGGGGATTAATTTATGTCCTTTCCGATGGATTAATGTTATTTGGCACTATTTGTGAAGTTCTTTCTTCTCTCTCAATCTTAAGTATGGTATCAGACCTGTATGCTGAGAGCTATGAGAGGAAGTAGCAAGCAAAAGGAATAATGCATACATTATCCCTCCTTCTGCTGAAGTATCCTGTGCATCTGCAGATTCAGTTAGTTCTGGAAAAAGGAGAAAGTGCTTGGATAGCAATATTTTTTTCAGATGTTTTTTACATGGAAGTTTAATATGCATAGCCTGTCTTCAGTACACCTGTATGCAGTAGACTGAAATGGATCTTCTATGAAAATGAATTTATTTTCCACCACCCCTGAATAAGTTGTACCATGTGAATACATTTTAGGTTCTTTTAAAGCAAGAAGACAAATACAGGACAGTTATATTTAAAGGAATTCCACCTCGACTTACATTGCTGGAAAACAGTGATAACCTTGCTGCTAATGTAACCTTTATTTATTCTAATCGTAAAGCTTATGAACAGTAAATGTTCATAAATGTTTCTTTAAATCTTGGACAGAAATTTTAAAAACCTAGATGTAGCTGACATTATCCCATAAAGTACATGTAGCTTCAGTGCAGATGGCAAAGATGCAACATTTGGTCATCACAGGTTGTCTGAAGGTAAATTCAGATAAGGTTGGATTTTTCTGTTTAGTAGAAGTGATCTGCAGGGGGAGATGCCTAACACTGCAGGCACATGCTGAGGGGTAGCTCACCAACACTTAGCAAGGCATTTGGTGTTGTTACAACATGAATCTGCCATAATGTGGGATGGGCAGAAGATGAGATTTCTGCAGCAGAATGATGCTAACATCAAGTTCAAACTGTCAAAATACTGTGGGGTAGGGAAAATCTTCCAGGGCTTCCTATTTAATTGTAGCTACCAGCAATGCCAAAGGCTTACAAGAACCAGGAATTCCAGAGGAAGAGCTGTTCCTTTAGTCTGCAGAGGCTGCCAGAGTTCAGGGGCGTATGAAATTACAGGTGACCGTTGTTAGAAAAATTCAGAGCACCCGCAGTGCCAGTCCTGGAATAGCATCAGGGCTTTGATGAGGATGCTGCCCCAGCAGCTCTTTTTCTTGCATTGTTATTGAGAGCATAGTATCAAAAGGACACTGTGTCTGCTTTCTACATTTCAGATGAGACAGAACAACACTTGGGCTGATTCCATGTCACCCAGTGTTTTTGTAAAATCAGTATTTGAAGCTTGGTGTTCTTGCCAGCTTCCAAAGGCAATTGCTCTTTCCTTTCAGCATCAGTGGGTGAGTAGGTATTCTCATTAACAACTTTTGCCTAGTGCTGCTGAATATACTACTCCAGTGACTGGATATCAGGAACCTGTCTCTGAACTAATTTTTAGAGAAAAAAATTGGCACTGTGTGAGTAGAGCTGCACGTTATGGCTGAGCCTGCTGAAAGGGGAAATCCATCTCCTCCCACCATTTCCTACGTGCTGGCTTTGTGGCTTGTTGGACCATTTTTTAGCCAATTCTCTTTGCTGTATCCAGCAGTAAGGTATAAATTTTTTATTTGCTGGGTTATTTCTACTGCTGTAGAAGGCTTTAAGGTAGTAGAACTGGATCAAAACACCAGAGCATATTATCCAAATGCTTATCAGGGTACAACTGGGTAAAAACTGCTGAGATATTAGCTCTGCTAGAATTAGTAACTTCTGTCTGTACTGTTTTAGTTTCCCTATAGGGTTTTATTTATTTATTTTTAAATCAGGTCTTTCCCAATGCATTTCCATGATCTTTGTGCCAAGGTCACATCCGCCAAATGTTGCTGTCCTCTTTTTTTAAGGAAACTTGGGCCAATATTATGTCTGTGTTTTCCTTACTGTTTCTCTTACAGTATGTATGTATATATATTTTTTCCTCTGGGCCCACTTCTAGCTCCTGGGCACATAACTAGCTTCTTAGTACTTCTGTCACTTCCAGAGTGTGAGCTTCAGGCGTAGCCCAGCTCCTGGAAGGGATTAATCTGGCGAGTTTCCCTGCCAGACAACATGACTGTCATAGCAGAAGGGGGACACAAGCTCCCCACCCTCAGCCTCTGAAGCCCTTTAGCCTTTCTCAAAGGAGAAGAGTAGCAAAAAACATTCATACTGTACTTTGCTCAGGCTAATATATCCCATTCCTCAGGGGGAATAATTACAGCAAGGCCAGCTAGAGCATGATGCCATGTAGTAATATACCCGGGGAGATGTATACAGTGGCTGGAGAAGGGCACGCTTCCCTGCCGGGGAGCACTGCTGGACTGTGGCAGCAGGCAAAGCTAAATGGAGCTGCCTTGGAGCAACTTCCTACCACATTCTCTTTAGCAGTGTATTTCTAGATACTGGCTCATTTGCTCTGTGGCTCTTCTTACAAATACCTGATTTGGCTCCAGAAGTGTGTGTGTAGGTATATCTATAAAACTTGTACATTAAAATATTACAGACATACACATACATGGTGACACTGTAATGATTTAAATGAAAATTGTTAAATATTTGAAACACAAATATTTGATTTTTTTTTAATTAAGAAATCCTAAATAACTGTTTTCTCTCCTTGCCAGTTGCTAGAATGAACTGATCCCATGCATTCAGTACATTCTCTACTCCGAAGAGATATTTTGAGACATTTTCTTTATTTCAGATGCACAAGGAAAGACTAATCAGCTAATGTTAGAAGACTAACAACATTCAAACGCAACAACAGATGGCATTAGGAATACTGCTTGAATAGGGAGTTTAAGATGAGGCTCAGAACTCCACGTGTATTTCTGCCTAGGTTGCAGCACGTGCCTCTTTGATGTACAGCTGCTTTTGTCTACAGATCCCAGTTATATCTAGGCAGTTGCAAAATTAAAATGATGAACTAAAAGCTGAAACGAATATAGATTTAAATATCAAGACATAATCTTGCTTACCAGTTATTAGAGTATGACATGTTTACATTGAACTTTATTAGCTGTGTGACTCCAAGGAGAACTAGCAGTTGCCCATTCATTATTGATGTCAGCTTTCATGTATCCTAACTTTGCAGAAACCTAAGAATTTGGACAATTCTCCGTACCAAGCATCAAGGTCAAGAAAATACTTCCTTTTTATTACGTTTTCAGAATATAATCTAAAATGCTCAGTTTATGTGCAAGAACAAGTGAAGGAAATCAAGCATTCTTTTCTGCAGTTAAATAGAAAGTTTGAAGAACTGGTACTTACCTTTGAGAAGGCTTGGCACTGGTACTTTGTGCAGCAGCCACTTGGTGTTTGGCAGAGACAGACATTTGTCTCTGTTCTTTCCTTAAACTCTTGACATTATTAGACTTTTGAAAATGTTTTTTTTTCATCAGCTGTTCTGTACAGAGTTCTTAGCATGGGGCCACTAAATCTTGAATTATGTCCTCCAGCCTCAACCTGCTCCAAACCCTCGAAACATGGATTTATGAATATGTACAATATCTGGGCATGTTGTACCATTCTGAAAGACTGATCAATCAACCTGCCCACGCTCTAGAATTGCATCAGCTTTGTGGACACACTGTAATTCGTCTTTGGTTGCATAGGAATTAAGTGGATGTACAGAAATACCTCAGCTTTAAAGAGTAACTGACATGTTTGACCACTGCAGCTTGAATTGAAATGAACTTTAAAGGAATGGAAATGTGTCTCAGACTCTGTCCTACTTTGGGATGAGTTAAGATTAAATGGACTTGTAGTGGAAGATTGGATTTGGCATCTGGGAAGGAAGAGGTTGAACATTGAAGCTTAGGACTGAAAATACTCTTTTTTTTTTTCCTTCCTAGATTGCATGAAAAGATACACTGGCATTGTGACTGATGAAAAGTGTTGGTATAGCTCACACTTCTTATTCCATTTTGGACTAAAGTAAAAATGTGGATTTGAGAATTCTGAGTCTTTTCCTCCTCCAATAGAACGCTTAATTACAGCTTTCCTTAGTGTTTCTTAGCCAAATCAAGTAAAACTGGCACCTCATGGGAATACAGAGTAGTTGTCTTAGAGAAAACATCATTAATTAGAGTTAACTGCAAACTTAACATCTGGTCCGAAGACAAAGATTAACAGTATGTTTGGTAAAGAGCAGGGTGGACTATCTGAAACACATTGGTGTTTCCCTCGACGAGGCAACTCAAACTCTTGTGTACATCATTGCCAGATTCAGGTCAGCTTTAACGTGGAGTTGGAGACAGCATATGGTATCTTATAATGGAGAATTAAAGCTTGGGTACCTGGTGTAGGCAAGTAACTGATCTTCACTACTGCAGTAGGAGTTACAACACCTTTGGAAGTCAAGCTGCTGATTTTTAATGCACACTGAAATTGTAGGCTCACCCATAAGGACAGGTTGGTGTGAGGGTATTTCCATGAAGCCAGAAGAATTGAGTGCCTGCGGATGTAGTCGAAGTTGCTGCAAATAAAATATACAATCAGAATGACTGGTACTAAAATAACTGAGATGTTTTTAGCATTAAACCCCTTATTACTTTTTTTTTGTCAGTAATTGTTATTAGCTTTTGTTCTTAAAGCATTAAGTTAGGTGAATTCAGTTGTTAAATGACCCTCTTGCTGAAACTACACGTTCTCTTTTACAGTGGTGCTGGATCACTGGATGTCACCTGGTTCTCCTCTTCTATTGACATCATCACTCCAGTGTCTGAAGGTTTTCCAAGTGCATGTTATATATTCCTGTGAAGCAGAAGCTTTGTGACAGTGGAATTGTTAAGAGATGAAAGAACATCTTAGATAGATTTCATCTTTGGATTGCTAACAGAGGTATGGCCATTTTCTAATCAAGAAAAATGATCAAAATTAGAAATGCTTCAAAATATATGAAGTTCATTGAGAATTCTTGTGAACAGTACCTGGAACATTTGTTGTTTGTTTCTGGTTTGGGTTGGGCTGTTTTTTTTTTAACTTGGTTAGGTTTTTTTCTACCCAGTCACTCTGAACACACTAGAAACAACAGCTTTATTTCAGGAAAAATTCCACCATAAATTTTATTTTTTGCTCATATAAACCTATATTTACTCCTATACAGTCATGGGGACAGCAGCCTGCTACTGTGCATTACCCTGGCCTGCTCTCAGTGTGATTCCTGAGGAAAGTAGTTCCAGAAATCACCACCCTGAAGTATACTTTTCTACATTATTTACTTTGTATATTGGTCTGCTAAGCATTTGCTATTTATTTGTTAGCTTCTTCAGAACATGACTATGTCTAATTCTAAGTGCATACAGTTCATATAAACAATACAAACATATCTGATTTACATTGGAACTTTATACTGTATCACTATGGATATGTTTTACTAATTTTACTTGCATAATGCATGGCTTATTCACCAAAACAGTTTAACAGGCAAATGCTAGAATTTAACAAATTATATCACTTCTCCATTTTTTCTCTAACTGCTAAATAATAAAACTCCAGCTTTCCTAAGTAATAAATTTCTGTGGATCTACATACCAATAACAAACTTCATTTATGTCAGGGCAACTCTAAAAATTGCCTGCTACTTCTGTAAGCATTGCAAAACCTGAGCTAGTTCAACAAAGGGCAGCTGCAATACAGAATGGCTTGAAAGATGTTTGAAAGATACTCGTTTCTTGCTGCTCTGAATGGGTGACTGTAATGAAAAAGCTTGACCTTTAATTCAGAGTCTTCCTATTTGTGTTGGTATGAAATGACTTGATACTTAAAAAAAAAAAGGATGAAATTAAAGGATGAGATTTAAAAATAAAACTTTTCTGCCCCCATTTTATGTGACTGAAACATAGCTAAAAATGCTAAATATACTTTTCCTCAGTTTTCAAAGCAAATATGAATATGTCAGTGTTTTCCATAATCCATAAATTCTACATTTCATACAGATCTCCTCAGAAGCCAAAGCAGAGCCAGACGGTTTTCATTTTTGCATTTCAGCATGTGATCAGCAATCATTAAGCTTGTTACCTGACCTCTAAGTGTCACAGTTAGAGCTTACTACAATTTTGAGAGCAATATTTGAAAATTAATTGTCTGGATTTGGAAAATTTATTCGTGACCTCATTTTCCAGAGTTGCAAATGAAGAAATTTTGGACCTGATTATTAATTGCCTTAACTAGTGGATTGTCCTGTTCTCTCAGTGTGTTCTCACACAAGGGTGGGAGCCTGGGGTATTGGAAGATTGGCAGTCATGGATCTGAATCCTCTTCAGCTTAAACAGGTGCAGCTCTCTTCAGGGGAATTTAATTATTTTTTTTTCACCACTGTAAAGTTAGGCCCTGAACAAGGATGGATTATGTTGGTCATTGTTATGGCCTATAAAGGTCTTTGCTAGAGCCTTTATTTTACTTCTCTGATATCCACGATTTTCACCATTGTCTTCTGATTTCTGGAGAGAGCATATGGACAGAAACATACTGCTCTCTCTAATATATATTTTTTTTCTTTTAACGTTCTTTCTCTTTTTTTTTCAGGTTTTCGGTGAATGAAATAAAGTGGAAAAGATAGGAAAGAAAAGAACTGATCCAAGGAGAACCTGGAGAGAGCTGTGCAGGGTAAAGATAAGAACTTCTGTCTTCTTTATTATAAAGATTTTGAATTCAGGTCCCAGTATCTCAGCAAGGTAATAACTTGTATCTCCAGTTAGGAATGGTAGCATCATAGAAAACACACCTATTTAAAATACTCTTTCTGAAGAAAGAACCATGAACTCCTTTCTCTGTTCTTCCTTTGGAATTCTGCTTTATTGTTGTGGCTCACCGTGGAATTACTCAGATGACACCAGCTCTGGTGTGCGTAGGCATCGTTTCACTGGTGATGGGTATTTTGCAAAAGAGCTTACATCTTGGCTGAATTTTGCCATCTCATTCTCTGAGGCATATTATCTCTTCTAAGTGCAGAATATGTCTGCCTGGATGCAGGTACTCTACAAGAGGTTTATTTTAATTGTCGTCTCATTCTCAGTTGGCTAAACACAGCGCTGCCTAATGAAACCACTGCTGCACAAGTGCGGTCGTACTGACCAAACATGTCATTCTTGAAAGCACTGTGCACTTCAATAGGAAGTTTCTGCTCAAGAGCAAAAAATCCTGGGGCAGGAAAAAAACAAGAGGAAAAATCTTTACTTTTAATTACCTTGAAAACAGGCTTCTCAAAGCTTGAGTTTTCCCAGCAGCCTGCCCACTAAGCAGTTGACAAGCACAGCACAGACAAAAAATGGTTCTCTGACTGAAACAATTACTAGCCAGATGAGAGAAAAGCCCTAATGCAAACACAGGTAGTGTGTCCCAGTAGCATTTCCTTGAATCTACACCAAAGCTGCTTTGAGCTACAACAATAATATATAGATTTTTGACAAGGAAGTGATTTTTGATGGAGGTGACAGTATCATATAGCTTTCCTGCTCTTTTATCAGCATAGCAATCGAGCTGCCTTCTATCAAGAAAAAGGGAAGAGAGCCAAGGGAAATAAAATCAACCAGGCAAACTTTTTACATTTGGACTGATGAGCTGTATGCCCTTGTTTGGAAAATTTAAGGTGCTGCAAGCTCAGAAGCCTTTTTGCCAGTGCAGAGTTTTAAATGATAATGCAGATGGTTTTCTGAGATTGCTCACAATTTACTCTTAATAAAACCAGTTCCATTGTGAGTTTAACAAGTGCTTGTACCATGTGTTATAAAGCAACACTGTAGAGACATCTTAGGTTTTGATGGCAGGAATCTCATCGCTATGGCTCTGTGGTTTTGCTTTGCTTTTAGACTTTTGAACAGAGATTTGACAGAGAATGTGAGGGAAGGGATACTCAAGAAATTCAATCTGGAGGAACCTCTGCTTACAGGCACTGTAGGCATAGAGATTTGGGAAGAGTTCAGATGTAATTGATATCTAATCTTTCAAACTTGTCCATCTTATTAACTGAATTTTAAATTTAATTAAATCTCAGTATCTGAGCATCAGATATGTCCCTTGGACATTTCAGAACTATGCTACAAATATGAATTTTACGCAGACATTTTCTCAATTCACCAATACTCTGGGGATTGAAGAATTTTAGTTGAAATAAATAGAACTAGGTTGAACTTGCCCTATCCCCGTTCCTGGCCATCTGGATTAATTTCTCTCATCTTTTAATGAGCCCCCATCATCATTTATTCCTCGAGTAGATTTTTTGGACCGGTTCTCAACCCTGCAATCTCTAATATCACCTGAAGAGTTTACAAAGGTAGCTGGGAAGGTATCTGCAAAGGCATTCTCATTACTTTAATGAGTTTCTGACCAGTGATCCGGGCCATCAGCCCTATATTTAATTAAGGTAGCACAAGCTGTGTATCCACCGAATGTCTAGGCAAAGGTCAACAATCTGTTCCAGGCTCCAGCATTCTTGTAATTGTTGTTAGGAGCAGAGGGAGGCTCTAAAAAAAGACAGAAATCCAACTCAACGTTCTTTAGGGACGCTGTGGTCCTGCCCCTTTTCCTCCATTAACCTTGAACTGATTTAGAGAACTCCCTGCCTCCTTCTGTCACTTTTCTGGGCAGGATATTTAGCCATTCATCTCTCTGGAGCAGTTCATGGCCTGTTCATCCACATAGAGGAGTTAGGACTGGGACAGGGATGAGTCTTCCTTGATAATGGTGAGGGAAAAGACTACATCTGACTTGGCTTGTTTTGAGCTTCTGCAGAGCAGCACCTTTCTACCCCCTCTAGCATGGGCACGTGTACTTTGTAGCTCTTGAAAAATCTTGATGTGGATGTTTTGCTATCTTGTGTTTCTCCAGCTTTTCCTCTGGTTACGTCGTGAGACAAATTCCACAGAGGGGAAACGGATACCCCCACCTGGTCTGCTTCCAAGGAAGAGGAGTGCTTTTGATGCTCGAGTAGGTAGGGTTTCCCCTTCAATACTCAGGTTACTTTCTTCCTCCTAAACAAGAACCCCTTTGGCAGTAGGAAGATGGGGAAGCAGTCTTCGCCTAGACCCTAGGAGCTATCTAGGAAACTGAATTCCTTTTAAAGCATTAGTTTCAATGGTTAAAATTAATTGGGCAAGTGTTGAATGATCAAGACCATTTTGCAAAAGCCTGTAGTTCTGTTCTGATATCTGAGGATGTAGAAGAGAGGTAATTAACATCTGCCAGCATAAAAGCAGGATTTTATTACAAGCATTACTTTCTGAGGACTGGAATGACTTTGACCTCAAAATGTTAATCTTACTGAACTCCAGAGCAAATATCGAATGTCAGGAAAGTCCAAATATATGTGTGGACTTCTGAGTACTTAAATTAGTCTACCTTTAAACAGAAGAGGGTTTACAACTTATTAGCAGAGCTGTCCCTCAACTCTAATACGAACAGAAATGGTTATTCAAGATCCTGTGGTTTGGTGATGGAGAAAGAAGAGCGGAGCAGGGTGATAACCTTCCATATTAATGTGTGCTGCCTGGGGCAGAAGAGTTCTCTTCCTTTGACCTGATACTTCTTTCCAGAGCCAGCTGAAGACACACATACACCTGAAGTCTGTGCCTCCTATCCCCCTATCTATCCCTTTCTCTTACCAGGAGAGCTGTAATGCTGCTTCTCCTCAGCTGTGGCCACAGCTGCCAAGAGGTTTACACAGAGCTGAGCCTGCGGCTCTGCCTCTACACCTGACTGACTAGCAGCAGATTTTCATGTGCCGTAACCAGCTAGACTATAAACCAGTCAGCCTTGGCAACAGCTTGAGGCAAGCATGCATTATGATTTAAGATTTAATAGGAAGCAACTAGCCCTGTTTTGAGACATATTTTTTTGAAAAAAATCAAGTTGTTTGAAGTGAACACGAGTAGAAATCACTTCGTAATCTTTGCTGGTAGCAGGATTTCAGTGGCTTTTATGTTGCCTGGTGGGATTCACCTGGCTAGCAGGTTTTGCTTTTCTTAAAGGAAATACCTCCTATTTGTAGTATTTAGTTTAATATACATGGAACAAATAAAAAACTACTTATCAATAAAAGCATTTGGTTTTGAAATGCATCTTCAAAAATGATACGAATTTCCTCTTTGGGGGTGTAAATAGAAAACATCTTCCCTGAAGAATGAAATCTGCTTCACAAAGTACAAAGACAGAACTGGAATATTACCTGCTTATGGTAATTGATATTAACTGCTTGGGGATGCACTTGAAAAAGGCAACATAACTAAATATTTCCCTAATGCTGAAGTAGTATTACGCTAATCTGTTTCTAATGTGTTTGGGATCTTTTCATGCTATTCACTCTAAAGCTCTTCCTGTTTCTTTGCTGCTGCTTGCCCCCTGCTGTTTTTTTGTTCTCTAAAAGAAAACTTTAGCAACCCCATTCTTCTGATTTTAGATAGATCCATAGATCTATATGTGGAGATAGGCATTTACCTGTGCATACCTATATGAAATCCAAGTATATATAAATAATTCCGTATGTAAGCTTCTTTTCATTCAACAAAGGGTACTATACACAAAGGAATGGAAAAATCATTGGTACTTGGCTTAAAATTAAATAAGGTTTTCCTGTACTTAATATATCAAGGAACCATAAACCAACTGGATGGACTTGAATGCATCAGTGCAGGAGTGCCTTGTGTTAAACTCTTGAAGGTTTACATTAACAAAGGAAATATGTTACAAAAAAAGTGGGACTGCTTTTTCCTACAGTAATGGTTTTCAAGAGAACTGGAGACTTTGCTGTGCTCAAAAAGCTCCACAGATACAGTTCTGTGACTAGTGCCATTCCCACTAGGAGAGCTTACTGCTGGTGAAGAAAAAGATATTTTTGCTGTTGTTTTGTATTGATTTGTCAGCAAAGTAAACTTGTAGTAAACCTATTAGCAATGCCAGAGTGATCTTTCACTTTGGAGTACTTGTAAAAATTTACAGTTGCCGTTTGTGACCCCAGCCTACAAATCTTTGTTCCAATATTATGGGCTCTGTCCTTCTTAAGACCTAAAAATATCATATCTAGGGCAAAGCGGGTAGAATAATCGGGTTTGTCCATTGCCTGCAAGTCCCTAGGTATCTAAGTTTTGGAGAGGAAAAGGCGTTTGCCAGTGCAGATGTAGGATTTCCTTAGCCTCTTCCTCTCCATAAGGAGGTTTATGCCCTACTATGAGAAGAGTGTCTCTCGAATAGTACCAGTGAGTTCACTACACCTTGGTTCTGAAGAAACCAACGAGACTGTATCCATCTCAAGAGCACCTTTTGATAAATGTATTTGTGTTTGAAAATCAGCCTTGCAAAATCTCTGTGCAGTTGTTGTCAGCTTCAGTGCAGGATTCCCAGGTCCTGAATTCCCCTATAGTGCCCTGAGAACTCCCTTGACCTTCACAAGCATCCACTGCTGTCTTCATCCATGCTGTGAAGCTCTTAGCAAATAACTTCATGACTTGTGAAATTCTGTTATTGTATATTTAGAAGAGGAATTTATGAATAATTATTTGTCAGATATTACGTCAGATACAATCAGTTAGGTACCCTTGTGGACATAAGAACTTTCTGCTGAGTTGTTCTTAAGTTTGTGTGTGAAAGAATTAAGTGATTTTCTTTTAAAATACACATACTAGATGACACGTGTTGTTCTTAGAGAAGTGTCTCGAGCTCATAACTGTCTTTGCAGGGTGACAAGGGAGTTGTTCACATAAGTCTGGATAAGGAAGTGGTGCCATGAGGGTGTGTGGGGTAGAATGAGCAAGAAGGGAACATGCCACTGTCATGGTTTAGGGTCAGGGCAGCCCCTCAGACCTATTACAGATGCTTTCTGGTAGCCCTTCTCCCTCCCAAAAAGGAAAGGGAATAAGGGAGAGATATTTAGCGATTAGAAAAGGAAACCAGAACAGTTTTAAAGAGAATGAAAATAATAATAATAATGGAATATATACAGATACGTACCAAACCAGTATCAAACCCAACCCCCTTGATGGTATTTATGTCACTGTCAGTACTTATCTGTAGAGCAGGCACTGGGAGAGTCCCAGACTGGGCCCAGCAGCAGATGGGAACTGTGTTCAGGAGCTGGATTCTGGTACTGGATTCAGGAACATACAGATCAGGATAGAAGGCAGAATGGACAGAGGCTTCCTTGGATGCTGGCCCAGGAAGAAACCCTTAGAGGACCTGAGCC
>VWZY01005186.1:645417-657624 GCA_013399075.1 Chloroceryle aenea | reverse complement strand
TGGTTGGGCATATGATAGGAAATAATTTTTTCTAACTAAAGAGGTGAAATAATTTGCTTCTCCCTCCGAGTAAGTGAAACTGAAAATTCCATGTCTTTCAGTTCGGCTGGGTGCAGCAGAGAAGATGCCACCCCTGCCTCAGGATAATTTACAGGACTTTTCTGTATCCCAGGTTTAACAGCTGCTTGAAAGATACATCAAACCATTCACACTGTGCATGGGAGGAGCAGCAATTTATCTAAAGGTGGCAAATCTGAGACGTGAGAGGTATTAAAAAGGAAAGGCTAACTGCAGAACCACATTTTTATTCTACTGCTTTTCTACACAGGTCATGAGAGGCAGTCCCTTCATTCCCTCAGTACATCACCAAGTTAAATATATGCACAACCACTTTCAAGGCCACTCTTTCTCCCTTTTAATTTTATGTCAATCAGCAGTTATTGAGATAGTCTAAATCCTTCCAAACCCAAATGTTCCTCTAAATTAAAATGCATGATGAATTGTCTTATGTGACAGTGTCTCAAACTCTTGTGGTATGGGTAATGTCATAAATAGCAAGCTGTGTTTCTGGAGTAGCTGGTGTCCTCTCTTCCTCTGCAGCACTGACTTCAGAAGGTAGAGGTCCAGATATATTTTTTTATTATTTGTATTTATTTGTATTAAGGAAGAAAAAAACCCCAAACAATGGGCCAGGGGGAGCAGTGGTGGAATATGACTGTGCAAGTTAATGGAGTTAATTGCATTCCCATCAGTTAGATGCAGTTAGGAAAAGGACAGTTTGTGTAAGCAGTTAGCTCTGTTCCTTTCTGAATAGCATCAGCAGGTTGAAGATAAAAGGGCCAAAGAGTCTGGACTACTGGAAATAGGATACAAAATGTGGCAGGCTGCTGAGTACTGAAAAGAGGACTAAAATTTAAGCAGTCTAGAAGGTATCTACCAAGGTCAAGGGAGGCGAGGGCTTTAATGATCTTAATAATGTGGTCATCTTACCAAGGACTCCTGAATGCTTCTTTAAAGCTCATTCATGAAACACTTTTGTCCACCCCTTCCTACCATCATGATCTAGCTATTGGCTTTATTAATTCAAGGCTTTAGAGCCAGGAAATTCTAAAAGATGTCTTGGAAACAGGTTTAGTCCCCGTGAGATTTCAAGGTTCCTTCACTAGGGTTGAAGGAGCATTTCCCAGTGTCCAAGATGACAGAACCATCTTAGCCCTGGCTTTAGCCTTTTAGCCTCTGTATGAAATGAGACCTGTAGATCAGAATTTTAGAAGGGAATAATTACTATCACTGAAGGCAATCATATGAGAGTTGTAATAGAATTTCTCTAACACTATAAATTATATCAGATACTATTACCTCAGAACATAGTCCATGAAGAACTTTTCAGGAAGAATCAAAATTAATTTACAGAATCTGTAATTAAAATGTTGAGGATTAAATCAGTGCTTGAGGTCCTCTATGATTGCATTATCCTTCTCACATTTTTGCATAATATTCAAATTATTCTTTTCTTTCTTTAAATATGGCTGTCAAAAAAGAGAAAAAAAAATCTAATAGATTAATTCTTCTTTCTGTCTTCCCTGATTTTTTTCCTCTTCCTATTCCTGTAAAATTAGGGCCCTTGGTAATTGTCTTTTTTCTGAAAAGTACAAAAAATGGTTAGAAAGGAGAGAATTGGTAAGCTGCAAATGAGCAAAATAATATGAGTTTCCATATCAACTATTCAGTATTTGAAAGATCTATTTTGTATGGAGAGTCTGCTTGTTAGAACCTGACTGGAGGAACCTGGAGGTTGGAAGTAGGCTAATTCTTTCTGGGCGACTGCTAACTTGGAGCATACCTGTCTTGTCTTGAGTTTTACTGTTGTGATGAACCAGTGTTTGATGCAAGCATACTTTGTCAGGCTTCTCTAATTGTGGGCTCCCAGGATTAGCTCACGATATGTCAATAATTAATATCTGATGTCAGAATGAATGGGCTGCATAGCACCCTTAAGAGACTACTGCAGAGAGCCCCAGGTGTCCTGGTGTCCTCCTTGTGAAGTGATACCAGGATAGTCCCGTGGCTGATGGTGGGCAGTACCAGCCTTCCTCGCTCTCTGGGCTTGAGTCTAAACTGGTTTTAGGCTGAACAGCTTTGACTTGTCAGTTCCAAAATCAGGGCATACTATACAGAAATTTTATGGCTAGCCAATGTTATTAATTTTAGGGGGACTACTCCATGCTTCAGTCCACATTATCTGATGCCCAGGCAGGAAAGGGTACTTGGAAATTGTATTTTAACTGGGTGTTTAACACCTTTCAGGCATGTCAGTGACTTTGATTCTCAGGGCTCTGTGATCAGCACCTTTGAGAACAGCGCACAATGCCTTCTATTTCTGATGTAAAAAGTGTTAGAATGGGAGTAAATTGCTCTTGCTGTTTTTGCATATGGTTCATTATTTCTGTGCTTCCCTCCCTTTTATTTCTTATTGCAGCCAAAACCTTTCCAAAGGGATGAAACGAATGGTGAGTGGCATCTTGTGGCTCTCAGCTTTACCACATGAATGACTCGAGCATTAGGAATGTTAGTGCCCTAACAGTTGGCAGTCTCCCACCTCAAAGAGTGAGCAATTCAGTATAATAGGCTGAGCAGCCTCAGCTACCATTGTGTCTGGGATTTTGCCTGAACTGTTAAATCTAGGACTTTCAGTTGGCACTTCATGCTGCAGCAGCCTCTGGGCCAGTGATGCGCATGAGTAATTTGTATAAACCACACTTTAGGAGCTTGAAATGAGTTGTGGTCCTGCAAGATTAGAACAGAGGAGCACAGCTCTGTCTAGATGTCGTTGTCAGCTATTTTTAAAAACACCCAGCATATATGCACAAGTGAAATTGGACAAATCATGCTAAATAGAATTATTTAGTATTGCTACTTTGGTTTCCATTTTAATTTTAGGTAAAATCCAATGGAGTTGTCTTAAGGAACTTCACAAGTGTGTTGTCAGGGGTCAATCTTCGTAATTCGTCAAACCCTTTACGACGCAGCGACTATTTCTGACAGTGCCCTTTAGAGAGAACTGTAGAACTTTCATCTTACTCATACAGATATTTTTAATTCTGATTCTAAGCATTTCTGGCTGTAGGCTTTTTCGAAGCAGAATGGCAATGCTGGGAACATGGTCTCTGCAAAACTGCAGCAGTCTCAGTCCCCCACCTACTCCAGCATTGTGTCGGTACCAAAGAATTCAGAGCAAGGGAGAATAAATACATCCTGAGTTAGACAAACATGTAACAAATACTGTCCTGGAATGCAATATATCTGATACATTTTCATTTCTGATTTTGGCAAATCTGCTTTTGTGTTAACAGGTTCATGAAGTTAGACTGTGAGTCTGTGCTCTTTTCATCATCCTCTATATTATCCCGCTTCCTGTTTTACCCTGGGGTTTAGCCTGACCTTGGTAAAAAGCACAGCCATTTGCTTACCTCCAAAGGAATGCTTACATTCAGAGCTAAATCTGGGCAAAAATCTGCATTAGAAGTTCAGAGGTTTTGCTTCGTGGTCGTTCCGTGGCTTGATTTGGAGTTTTGTATGAAATGTTTTCCACATAATTCCTTTTTGTAGACCAAGCAACAAACCCAAATGTTGTTTTTAATATAACTAAGCCATCATCTAGCTTCCCTGTAAAGCGTGAGGACATGAACAGAGTCTTGAAAAGGCTATATTCTCCACCCAGTGCATCTAAGGGAGCACTTATATTTAAATTTTGTTTCATCCTCTTAGTATGAATTCATGTCATTACCAAATGGTAAACAAAAACAGATGTCAGGCTCACTTTAGAAAGAGTGGTGAGCTTGCAATTAGATATTGAAGTAAACTACTTCTGAGAGTAAGGTTTTGATACACTTCTGTCCATCTCTTTCACATGACTATTTTTATGTGTTTAGTGCCCTTAACTGTTCCTAGAAGAAAGTAGACAAAAAGGAAAAAAAAATCTGGTGGAAATATCAAAGCCATTAGGATGAAGAACTTCGAGAACGTCTGGTTTGTTAAGGGGTTTTGTTTATTAAGAAGTGAAGAGAAAAGAACATCTGGCCATTAAAATAAGATGAGGAGGCTATGGAATAAATTTATATAAATAAGCCTAGCTTAAAACACAGAACAGTTGTGTGCTTTGCTACTAAACAGATTTTGTGGCAGTACTGCAGCCTTGCCAAGATATTAAGTAAATGAAAGCCAACAATCAAGTCTTTAAGTACATACCTTAATGTTCTAAGAGTATTATGGGCTTACAGAGGAAGAAAGCTTATAAAAGTACTGACCTTCATCTGTATTCAGAAAGACATTCAGGTCAGGTGAAATAAGACTTTTTATGATCTCAAAAGACAATACCTCAGAACAAAAGAACTGTGTGAATGCAAATGTTGTAGCAAAAGTTTATAATATAAGCTTTCATTATTCATGAAATCATAATAGAGTAGTTTTCTACCAGGAGTTATGAGGCATTCTCAGGTACAAAAAGCTTTCTATAAGAACACAGTCAATGGAACAGAGTTCATATGTGTAATGGAAATAGCATTTTCCCTATTAACATAGAGGCAAAGTGTTTACCCATTTAATGGTATTCAGCAAAAAAGTCTCATTTTCTTGGATTTTCCTCAGGTGGTAACTAAACAGAACTGTCAATAATGACTTCATGTCTGGCTTAATACTCTGTAGGAGGCTACCCTTGAGTGCTTTCAGACATTCTGCATCTGGTATCCCAGGTAGCCCTCCATAAGGTGAATATACATAGCCTGAAGCACAGAAGTGTAATGGCATCCTCATGGCTCTTAGCAAATCCATGGTAGCTGCAGAGAAGGAAGTTGCATAATCTGATTAACCTTGTTCTCTGATGGGGTTATCTCCTCTAAGGGGGTAAGAGGCAACTTCCTCCAGTGGCAAGCTCTATCTCCTTAAAATGAATGAAGCAAGTTACACTTCCAGTGCTAGGTCTGCAGAGATTTGGATGTTTAATGTACTTGGCAGTCTTAATGACTCAACCTCTCACTGGCATTGTACTTTCTGCACATGTGCTGTTCCTTTGGACTACAGAAATACTGTTCTATCAAAACCAGCAAGGTATTTGAAACAAACACAGTTGGAAGAAAACTTTTTTTTTCCTTTTCATTAAATAAATATTTGCCTTAAAGCAATTAACTCTGTGAGGAATGCCTCAAACTGCATCTATTCCACACTTACCACCTAAAATCACTGTTGACTTTCAGGGTTTGGTAAATGACTGAAAACCGAAGAGAAAAATCTGGAATAATCTGAAGTTAACAAATACCACAGGACTATCTGTTGGATGCTGTGTCAGAGTACACGCAAAAGAGTGTACTGCAGTTTTCTTAGTAACTGAGAGCAGTGAAGGATGCTTCCTCTTATGTCAAACTGTTTAAAGAGTAAAATTAATAAACAAGGGGTTTACTGCAAGGTCTGAATCCTGTTCATCTTCCTTACCTCAGTGGGTCTACTTCTGTGAGCAGGTGAGTAAGCAGCAGTGACTATCCTTTTGAGAAGCTGAGCAGTTGAGTGGAATTCAAAGGAAGGTGTGTTAGTTCATAGAAAACTCCTAACATTCAGGTTTCTTGTTCTACAGTGCTCCGCAATGCAAATTCATCTATCGAAGAGGGGAATGTAGTGCAATTAAAAAGTGATTAAGAAAGCAAACAAAAACTTCTGCTATCCAATTACATCATCATCCCACCAAACATTTAAACTGGTCTTCAAAGGCTCCTCTCAGCTGAAGCCATTCTCAAATTCTCAGGATATGAGCTAAGAATAGAGAACTGAAAATCAGTGAGTTGGTTCAAATGATCAGGTGTAATTGCCACATACAATTCAGTCTTTCTGAAGTAGAAGTATCTCCTATTATGTTGAATTTTGTAGTAGACTTTCCTCTACAGGGCTTTTCCTGAAGAATTGTAACATACCAGAAGATGGTTAAAGGGACAGTCATTCTCGTGGTTCTTATTATCCATAAGCTGAAAATATTTCAGGCTAGCTTTAAAGGAAGAAACTTTAGAGCTGGAGACTGAGAGCTAGGAATATAGATAAATATATCTCCATTATGAAGTCTCATTCAAAATTTATGGAATAGCAGAACATATGGCAAAAGACAGCACTGGATATTGTTGTTTTGTTGTGGATCTGGGGCTCATTGTCTCAGCTGTGGCAGCCACACAGGATCTCCGATTGCCTTATGCTGGACAACTGCTTCATTCCTCATCATTTCTCTTCCATCATAAAGGGGTGAAATGTGCATGTTTAAACTGGATTTTCAGACTGGTCAGGTAGTCAGCAATAAAGGGGTAGATGATAAACTGGAGCATGGCTAAGTTTCTCTGAAAATATATTTACACACTTGCACTTGATTTCCCAGGCTGTACTGGGAGTAAATCTGTTGTCAGGGTTCGAGGCCTGATCCAAAGGGCACTGAAATCAGTGAAATTATTGCTCGTGAGTACAGGTGGTGATTGTCTACTGCTGCTTGGCAATACTGTCTCCTGCTGCTATGGACTGTGACAAAGTGAGAGCAATTAATTGGTGCTCATATCCAGATGTACTGAAAAAAACCTGTTTGCTCCTGTTTGTAATATTAAGAATGTTGTAATACTAAGAATGTTGTGTAAGTGTTAGTACAGGCCTGGGACAAAACATTATCCTGTTTACTTACAAAGAAGGCCTAGCAAAATGCTGCTATAAAATGCTTCCAAAGCTGTGTTTCAGTTGTCCTGTAAATGTTAACACAGGAGTCTTGATTATCTTCTAAAGATTCCTTTTTCTCTTTTTGTTCAGACCATACCATATTTCCTAACAGTCAGTAAAACCATATAAAGGAATGGAGGTTGTTGAGTGAAAAGAAACAAATTGACAAAAGAATTATGGGGCTAGAATATACCTGAGAGATTGAAGCTTTACATTTATTCAAGAGAATGGAAGAATCGGGGCTAACAGTAACAGAAATTCAGAAAGGATGAAAAGGGGTAAATTTGGAAAAGTAGAAATAGGTAATGATAAAAAATTACTTGTGAGGAGGTTTTGGTTATGTTTAGAGAGCAAAATTGATCTGATCTAAGTGTATTGCTTTTATATGAAAGAAAAAACCCCTTCACCTTGACATAAATCTTTTATGAATGAATGTGAAAATACTATGGGGAGTGTCGTGAATTAAACAGGCACAAACAGAAGGAAACTGCTAGGCTAGAAATTCCTCCTCCCCATACCCACCACCTTCAGTCCTTCCCGGAACAGTAGCAGCTGTCCTGTCTGCAGCCAGTTCTTCTCAAGAGAAAAGCTTTGGGTTTGCTACTGAGAATATTTTACTTCATTTCATGATTAAAACTTAGAACACGTCCACATAGATGAATCCAGCAATTAGAGACCAAAGTAAAAAAAGTTAAAAATTACTTATTTGCAAAGTCAAAGTTTGAAAGGGCACTTGAGAAATTGAGCATTCAACCTTCTGATGGAGAATTTATATCAGTCTTACAACATTTAAAGAAAGCACAACAATAGAGAAGAAATTTTATTGGTTGGTTTGTTGTTTGTATATTGTATTTTGTTTATTGAAGGCAGGAGATAGTAGATTAAATCCTAAGGATTGTCACTGGAACTTTGAAGGAATAAAGGGTGCAGTAGTTATTTCAGGTACTTTTAAGTGGCTTTTTGCTGTATATGGTATATTTATCACAGTTTAAGTCTTGATCTTTCATCTGAACACATGGATAACATAAATCCTAATGTTAATAGTCTTTCCTTTTGCATGGCCTTTCATATCTAAATACCTGATGTACAGTGGTATTGAAGTCCCTAGAATGGTTGGTGCAGTCAGGATCCCAACATCTCTGTGAGGAAGGAATTGCTGTCGCTGTTATTCAGCAGCTAAAAGGCAGAGGATAAAAAGATTTGCCCAGACTTGTGATGAAGAGCAAAAATCAAACCTTAATTATCTGTGAGCTAAGTTAGCCCAGCCTTCTCCCTGCGTAGCTACTACTCCACAGAAAGTTTATCTCTTTACTGCTGAAAGCTGTCTTCTTGGAGGTCAATTTGGCTTTAATTTGATGAATTCTAATTTAGTTTGGAGTATGTACAACTTTATATAAAACACTTTTTCTTGATGGTTTGAATTCCAGCAAAGTTTTAGGAGTTAAAGCCATAGGGTAACAGTAAACCTGAAAGTAGAACTTCCATACAGTTTGAATAGCAATAGCATGGTCTCAACAGACTTCCTCTCATTTTGCAACATGATTTACCTTGTGCTCTTGTGAATCTCAAATGTATATTGAAGTTTTGAGCATAGATGTTCCAAAATACGCTATTCGTGCCATATATTTATTGGTAGAGAATGGTTAGCTTGACTTGCTGGTTTTGTCTCATACTAGAGATAAGCAAGTCAGGAATTGTATGCCGAGGGAGTTTCTTCAGCTTTCTAAATGAATTTTTATTCAAATAATAACAAAAACAATTTCACTTAAATTTCTATGAAGCAGCAATTAGCAGAAAATGATCGCGCAGAAAACATTGGCTTGTGGTGCACTGAAATGTTTCCACTTTTCCTAGTATAAGAGGCAGGAAAGCTTTCAGAGAAGAAACTGAGCTTAAGAAGTGAACTGTGTTCAGTCAGCCAGGTGGAGTTGTAGTTATTGAAACTGTGTCTTTTCTTAAACATAGGAGAAAAAAAAAAACCCTCTTCGAGTGTGATCAGGCATTGGAATAAGTTTCCCAGAGAGTTTGCAGAGTCTCCATTATTTCAATATACTCCAACCTGCCCAGACACGGCCCTGGGTGATCTGCCGTAGCTGTTTTGAGCAGGAAGCGTGCGCTCGCTTCCTACAGAGGTCAAGCTACACGTACTACTTCTCATTTTCCTTTTGTGTTGTGAGCAAGGGTGATTTCAGATAGGAAAAGGCTTCCTCTGCACTTGTGTAAACATCTCACAGGTGCCCAGGAAGAGAGAAATGCAGAAGATCATCAATGCACTATGCATTGCATATATTCTGTAGCACAAATCCCTATATAATCAAAGAGGTTTTATTTGGCTAGAGAGGAGATTTATGGATGTTCTCTGTATCGAGTTGCATTTTATATTTCCTGGATTCCAATATTTGTGGAATTTGGGGAATGTTTGGGTTGGCAACATTTTCAGTGTGTCATGTTAGAAAAAAATCATTATGTAGTTCTTCTCTCTTGCCAGGTTAAGGTATTTTCATCTTTCTTGTGTGCTTCTCAGACTGCATATGCTGTTTTCCCTGATTTTAGTCTGATTTTTAATTTAGTTCATTTTGAAATTATTCCAATGCAGCCCAAACAATTAGCTTCTGTAAAGGTGGTACCCATTTACAGGGCAGTACAGGAGAGCAGATTGCTCTCTAGTTGTTAGGGTTCTTCTGTTAATGGCTCTTCTGCTGTTCATTCTACAGCTTCTTCTAAAAAGTCCTCTTTTTAGCCCGTGTACAGTGACTGTGTTTTCTGTGCTAAGTTGAACAAATCCTATTCTGTTTGTATATCTTTTTTTTAATACATTTTCATTAAGTATCTTACAAAGATAATCATTCTGTTACCCTAAATTAATTTAAGTATATAACATCAAATGTTAATTGTTCATTCTTCAAACTGTGCTTGTTCTTTTAAATATAGACACCAATGCTGTGCTGAGGATCCTGTCCTGCCTGTTGTCCCTAGCAGTTTTCACATCAGTGATTAAGGGATTAGCTTGAAACCACAAACACATGCCTCAAGCCAAAACATATCATGGTGGATTCTGTGATCCTTACAAGTAACACCGGGCTGTTCCTTTGTTTAGATGAGGCCTGATTAGAGAGCAGTCAGTAATAAATGAGTTTTCTGCTGTTTTTTCCAGAATCCCAGCCTTCGTTTCAGACCTGCTCCAAATTCATTCATAGTGCATTGTGCTTTTGGGGATTCAAAGTGCCTGGTATGCAACAATTCCAAATTTCTCCACCTCTCTCAGTGTTCAGTACTACTTGGAGTAGTCCTGTGTCAGGCTCCACTCCCACCCAGATCCAGGATGGTATATTACCCAGGTTGATATTGATTCTCAGCATGTCTCCATCGTTGAGGAGACCAAGAGTAGTTCAGTTAGCATCAGTCTGGACATCCTCTAACGGTTTAGTTGTATTTACGTTACAACACAACCTTGCACTTGGTAAAATTCCTCTCTTGCTGTCAATTGCAGCCTACTTGGTTGTGCCAGTGACAATGGTGCGAGTGTCCTCGTGGGCAGTGTCCTCCAGGGTGCAGTCAAACACACTGCCCTGGCTGCTGAAGAGAAGCTCCACCAGGTATAAGCAGTAACCACCAGTTCCTCTTTTGGGATACTTCCTGGAGACAATTTTGTTACCAAATCATTCCCTCTTCTCCAGAGGAGAGACCCGCATGGTTTGTCTTCATTATGTAACACTGGGTACTTAGACTTCCTGTTCTTCTTCTGGTGAATGAGCTGGGATGAGCTGCTCAGTGCAATGGCTATGGCATGCTCCAAGTAGCTTGCCTAACTTGTTTTACTCGAACCAAGAGAGTCGGGAGATGAAAGACAGATCTATTGAAAGGGGAGAAAAATCTGTACAGCCAGAATGGATACCTGTTACTGGGATGGGGTAAACAGGTAGTAGACCCATGCTTGAACAACGTATCAGGTAGTGCGTGGCTGTGAATGAACTCCTGAGTTTGAAATCTCTAGGCATCTACAGGGCGTAGGGTAATAACTAATAGAACACTTTGACCCAGAAAGAGTTGTTTTAAAAACCTGACCTAAGAATCATTTCACCTGTTTGTAGTTAATGTTAAGTTCAGGTGACTACATTTTGATGAGAAAAATCTGATCCAGAAAATAAATCTCAGTGGAGTCTTTTGAGTCTGCATAGGCAAAGAACAGCGACTGCGCTGTTGGCTTATGGCCTCTTCTCTGCTTTAGCTGGTCAAATCAAAAAGTGGGCAAGGTTTTGTTTCCTTGAAAATCCCCAGGTCACAAACAGGGAGAGGAATGGAATTTAGCCACAGGTAGGAAGAACAAAAGAATTTACAATGTAACTTTTGATCAAAATGCCTTCGTGAAGGCAGGAAATGATGTTTACAGCCTGGAAGGATTACATAGCAGGGTAATGGTTACAAGAATGAACAGACAGACCTCTCTCTTTCTCTCATTTTAAGACTTGTTTTTTCAATCTGCACTGTTCCTTTAAAATTTCCAAACCTTTTATGTAGAGACAGTGACTGGACCAGTTCAGCAGCAGAGAAAGAGATTAGAGATTACTGTAATTTTTGATTACATCTAAACATAACTGATCCTGCTGAAGACAAAACAGAACCTGTTGGCCAGCGAAGCTTAGCGTAGTCGATTTGAAAAATGTTGTGAATCTTTGCACACACGAGTGTTTAGGGATTTCTGGGAAGCATCTGTGTTTGTCTAGTTGTACTAAATACTCCCCAGTGAGGAGGGTAGTTTCTGAACCTAATATGCACAAAATTGATGAACCCCTGCTTGGAACAGTGGTTGCAAAATAAACCCTTCACAATGATTAACCATCGCCTCGGACCAGCCCCAGAGCGCCTGGTGAAAAGATGCAACCTCACTGGCACTGTGAGCTCCTACTGCTGGTCACTGGCTCAGCTATTAAAGCTGATAATGTTTCCAGATACTGACTGGGAAGGGCACTTCTGGTGGATGTGGGCAAGAAATCTTAGCACGTGGACTGCCTGAGAGCAGGATAATCCTCGTGTGCCTCCTCCCAACATGTTTGCAGATGAAAACTGTCCAGCAGGACCAGTATTGATGATGGTCCTTGGTAAAAATTTTCTCTCCTGTTCTCTACCTGCATGTTTCTACCGTGGAGCTGATTGTGGGGGGTTGTGGCTAAAAGATCAAATTGAAGGGCAATACATAGTGGAATCTTAACTTTATCAATTGTACCTTCTGCCAGCTCTCAGCACTGGTCAGTAATAGCCCTGCTTACGGAAAATTGTAAAATGTCCCTGATTTATATCGCAGGATTTGCAATGAGCACGTTTACACATCATGTTTTGATAAAAATAGATCCTTTTGGATATCAGTTTCAAGCAAATATATAATGTCTGTCCAACTGCTGAGATTTTATTTATTTATTTTTTAAATTGCTACCATATACTTAGTGAAAACAGCCCTTTCTGCACCCCCCCCCC
>VWZY01005186.1:582195-645391 GCA_013399075.1 Chloroceryle aenea | reverse complement strand
CCCCCTTTGAGACTTACTGTTTGTTATCGTGTTCGTGTGCTTGAGACGAGGATACGTGGGTAAGATCATCAACAGGATGGGAACTTTGAGTCACCTCTGCCCTGTTGACCCCCCAGAGTAGGTTAGAGAGGCTTCCAGGTGTCTGAATTATATTCAGTTTTCTGTAACCTCCCATCAACTGTTACGGTCAGAGTTTTCTTATCTAAATCTGAAGGGGTTTTGGGTAGATTTCCAAATAGCTGATGACATACTGTGTCTCATGTTTTCTATTTGTGTGCTGCTAACCATTGTGTTATGGTTCCAGTTACTCGCATAGCAGAGCATAAATAAGAATCCTGCATTCCTATTTTTGTAATTTTTTTAGGCTGTTTTGGGAAATCAAAATGGCAATGTATTCCCTAATGCCTCTGGTGGACATTTAGCTAATGATTCTGGTGCCTATGAGTTTTCTCCAAGGAAAATCTAAATCTCCTTACATGTGCATCTCTTACATGCAATATTAAGTAATGGTAAAATGTATGTCTAATGTTTCTGGTAGAGGTTGTCCCTTGCCCTCTGTCTGGACCGTGTCCAGATGCTGTAAAGGTTGTTACTGCTCCGCTGAATTATGAATTGTTACAACGGTGAGAGAAGAGTGATGCCAAAAAGTCTACGTAGCATTGATTAGGTTGTAATTATGTAAAAATTGAATTAGTAAAGAATGTTTTTTTCTCTTGTTTTGATGTCTTCCAGAAGCAACCACTTACATCTCCTAGAATCACTTTATTTAATTGCTCAGTGGTCAGACAGGCAGGCCCGCAGCACATAAGCTACGCTAATTAATTATTTGTATAGCAATAGACCTTGGAGACAAGGGGCTCTCTGTTTTCTTTTACTTAAGTCTTCTGTACACTGGGATAATTTCAGAAGCATCAGTGGAATTATTCCAGATTTTCTCTGACATGAGATGTGAACTGTTCTTACAGATTTATTTCTAGAAATATATTCTTGGGATGCATTTTTGTATTGCAAAAACAGTGCAGGAAACATCCATTCTCACTAGAAAATGTGCAGGCATAAAGATGAGAGGGAAAAATCTTCAGATGCATTTAGGAGAAGCATTTTAGAAAGTATTCTAGTTCTAGTGTAGTGTTCTATTAAATGACCACATTCAGGAAACATTTTCACTGAATCATTTTAATAAACAATTTGATAAAGAAGAGGAGCCTTTGCTGGCTGACAGTAAAAATCTATACACAAAGTAACAAAGGATTAGTTTCACTCTTGACTGTTTCTGGGAGTTGTGGAAAAAAATACTAAGATATAATAAAAATTGATTTGTTTGTATAAAATACTTCATGTCTTGAAAATGCAATACCTGTGTTATGGGACCGGTTAGGGTGATTTCTTCCCACACTGTAAAGAATCTTACTCATTAGGGGAGTAGTCATTAAAGTCTCCACTTGGCTTTGTTGGGACCCCAGAGTTAATATATGAGAAAATCATCCTGTTAAATATACTGAAAAACAACACCATGAGCCTAAATCTGCAAAGGAGTGAGGAACCACGTGAGGAACTTGGGTCTTACCTATTTATTGCTACAGATTCAATATATCTGGATAGACCCTCCATCTTTGAGACACTGCCTCTGTCTCCCTGCCGAAATAAAAGCACAGAAAACCAGTAGCATGCCCAGCATGCAGCTTAGGTCTTCAGAGCAGTCCCACCATTGTTCTGCTTGCTGGATTTCTAGTTGTCTGCAGCCCTGAATTGTTGAGTTCACCATGTGGCTGTGTATGGTCTCATTTTTTGGATGGTTTTCATCATGCAGACCGAATGTAAATGCTGGTTTAATTTTCTCTCCTCTCGTTTTCAGAAGAAAGGAAGTTTGGAACAAAATTTAAAAGCCAGTATATAGGCTTTAAACACATATGCTGCAGTTTGTCAGTAGATAAAGGATCTTATTAACTGTTATTCTTACATCCAATATGTTATACAGTCCTCTAATTGCTTCTGCATCTGTTTTGCAACCCAGGTGATTGTGCTTGGCTTTCTACCATGTCACAGTGAGTACAAGCGATGGCAAATCTTTACTGTAGTGCTCCTATCTATAAAGTAGGTTGAAGTTTGGCTGTGCATTCCCTAGATCATTCAGCTTTTTATTGAAATGGAATAATCACTAGGGTTAAGGAAAACAAGGGTGTACGCATGTATAGGAACACAATGTTAGAACTGAAGAGTTGGGTTTGGAGAGGAAAAAGCCTACTTAGTACCTGCATCTGAACTTTATTGTTGGCACAAAAATCTTTGCAGTTGATAAATAAAAGCCAGGTAAGTCAGACAACCTCCCTAACCCTGCAGTATTGTGGGTGAGCTTCTTGAGTAATAGAACTCAGCAGGAATTTGCCACTGCCTTCACTGAGGTTAAAGTTTTCACCTCCTATACAGAAATAAATGAGAACGTCAGGTAAAATACAGAATGGTACTCATCAGGCCAACATGCAGAATATTGTATACCCCAGGATACCAATTTCAGCTGTCTTCAGAGAACTTTTTTTCTTGGCTTTACCATTTAAGAGCCCACTATAGCCCAGATGTTTTATTCTGAAGAAGCATGGATCCTCTAATGCCTATTGCAAAGTTTTAGGAGGAGTCCATTGTTCCAATGCATTAATTAGCTCATCATTTTAATTACATCAGCAGTAGCATGGCCTGGAAGTCCTGAAATGCAGTGGCCTTGCAGAGGGATTGCAGTTATCTGCACGCAGACAACAAAAGGCTTATTATGCACAACCTGAAATCCACTTTGAGTTGTGGAAGTTGGAAGGTGAACAAGCTTCACTGTGATGTGGGTTTCCTGTCACACCAAACAGCACTGCCAGAATAATGCCATTCCTCTAAGTCTTGAACTATAATTTTTCTCTGTTCTGATTTTTTAATGATGAATGGCCATACTAGAGATGATGTTGTCTTGAACTTGAGCACTGAAATGGGGATAACACAGCAGAGTCTTGAGTAGAAGGCAAGGAGGCAAGAGATACGAAGGGTGGAGAGGACCTGGAAAAGTCCAGCAGGTGGCTGGATGTAAGAAAATAGCACAATGCGGACAAAAGAGAAAGGAAGGCAAAGAATGTGTCCATTTTATTTTTCCATCTCTTTCCTCACTCCCCCCCATTTATGTTCTTAAACTGTTTCCATCTACTGAAAGGGGTAGAACAGTAAAATGCAGACAGACATTTAAAGAAGTGGGGTATTTCAGAGTTTCTTCCTCCAGGGGACACCCTCAGGATAAGTAAATTCCATTTTAGCTTAAATCCAGTTTATCTTTCTGTTGTTGCTTAGGGTTCTTTCAGTTAGCCATGGGGATTTTACTCCTGTTTGAAGAAGCCCCTCAGTTTCCTTTGTCCTCTGCAATGTATAATGCAATAGTTGCAGCAGTGGTTGGAAGTCTGTATTCATTGTTCATTTATGATGATCTTCCATTAATAGAGGATATGAGATTATTTACATAAGATAAAAAAAGGGTTTTGTAAAACAATCTTTGGACAAAGGCACGGTGTGTTTTGAATGCATATGATTTTATCAATGCATGACTATACATTCTATATGAACAAGACCTTTCATACTATGAAGATTTTCTGCTTGCCTGGCAAAGCTCGGAGCAAAGCTGAAATCAAAGCAGCCTTACTTAGTGAAGCAATTTCATTTTACCTGAAACACTGAGGCTTAAATTATAAGCTTCAGGATGACTCAGTAGAAATAATGCATGCATATAAACTACATAATTTTCCTAGTGTATTTTCACAATCAATATAACTGTGTGTTTAAAGTAGGGACCTTAGGTCAATCTTCTAAGCAGTGAACGAATAACATATTTTTATCAGAGAAAAGCTGCTCTATGCAAATAATATCTGACATGAATATTTAATAGATTGTACAGTAGGAAGTAATTGCCAACTAGTGGGGCATGCTAAAATGAGAGAGAAATACTGAAATAACAAATCCAATCAGATTTCACTTACAGCATTTTCTTAACACGAGGTGGTCTGATGGGTCTCGATGGAATATGTGAAGTAAATGTAATAATCTCTGCCCAGGTTCTAGGTAGTAAGTATTCCTGATAAGTAACTGAACAGGAGGTTAGCTGATACACACATGCTGATCTATCATAGATTTCTTGCTTACTGAAATAAAATTGAGTTGGTTTTATTCATCTCAAGATACTTTTCCATACTGCTGTTACCATCACTATTCACTGAATCCTTACAACCACAAGCCTAGGGACAGTGCTTAAAGTTCTCACAGCTGAAGAGAAACAATAACTCTTCTCTATTCCCCACACCTTGAATACTCTTTCCACTCTCCCATGACTCTTTTGCCTTGGGAACCCCGGGGAAAATGGAGACCCACAAAGCTGAGGAAGGTTTCAGTGTTTTCTTATGGCAAAAGACCTCTTGATGCTTTTGCTCCTTCTGGTTGTATATGAGAATCTCCTATAAAGTTTACAGAGGGAGGTGGTGTCCAGGAGCTATTATATAGTGACTGAGCAGTTGGATTGCTTGATGTCAGAATGTTCTTTAATGTCACCATAAACCTTTCTGGGCTTTGTGGAAACTTGGCCATGAAAGGAGCACATAAAGCAGCCGTGACGTTCAAGGTGTGCAGCATCTGGACCATGAGCTATATGTAGCGCTGAGAAACAGGACTGCAGATGACAGTCTCACCTAAACACAGAGTTTCCTCCACACATTTGTACAGTGAGTGGAAAGCAAAGAATGTATTCTACTTTGTAACAACTTCTGGTGAAAAAAGCTCACGCTCATTTAGAGGTCAGTGGACGTAAAATTTATGCCATCCTTGTTACACCCTTAGTGCCCATGGGAGACCCGAATTACGGATGTTATAATGAAGATAATTAGAGTAAGCTCTTATTTTAGCTGAAGGCAAATGACCTGAAATCAAAGGGAGTATGTTCTAGTAACCTTGAAATTGGGGTGAGGATTACAGACTGCCTTCTGGCATAACAAATATCTGAAGTCATTGTTTAAAAAGTAAGGGAAGAAAATCACCGTGGGAGCCGGTGTTCTGTCACGCTTGGGCTTGCTCTTGGTAGGCACAGTGTGTATTCCCTGAGTCCTGGTTCTGCAAACAGCATTTGTGGTGATTGTCCTGTGGGCTGGGGTTCATGCTCCTGCATAATTCCTTGAAATTGTATCGCAGTCTCTTTCTTGATGGATGGGTGGATGGAAGAGGAACTGATGGGACTGTGACTTTCTATACCTGAAGAACTTTACAGTGAATATTTTTCTTCCCCTTAGACCCGCTGTTCCTGTACATCAAACCTTTGCATTCCACAGGCTGTTGTTCTGCAAGACCCTTTGTGAATGCCCTTCTCTTCCAAGAGTTTAAAACCCAATGAGCTATGAGCACAGGGAGCTCAATGTATTAGGGACTGTATCTTGGTTAGTTCTTGAGGAATGAGAGGAGTGTTTGTCTGTATGAGTATTTGCTGCCTTGGCCTTTAACCTGGAGGAGTAGTTTTTCTCATGTGAGATATTAGGCAGTTACTGTCCATTCTTTCCTCTTACATATTATATTTTGTAGCTGTGCCTCAAATGTAGTTGTCTTCATTTACGCCCAATGAGATGAAGCCCATGTGTGCCCTGGGTTGACTTTCAAGATGTGGTCATCTCCTTACCAGGAACAAGATTTCAGACGGACCTCCTTTCTGTGCGATGCCCAACTCCAGTCATGTAGCCGTGGCTTGTGATTATTCCTCAGCTGAGCTGGATACTGATGGGTGAAATCATTTGTGGCATGTTATCAACCACTTCAATTCACTTCTGCTAAATAATGAAATCCAGTAATAAATTGAACAGACAAGCAAAATCTCTTAAACATGCTCTGGGGGGCTCTACCTATTTTCTTTCTGCTCTCATGATACTTCTGTTCTTGCTGTGTGAGCTGCTGCCAATGCCAGCATTTGAAATCAGCCAACCAAGGAAACTCAGAAATACTGCAGAGCATCTGAGAAAGAGAATATATGAGGCCGATCACAGTGTTCTTTACTCCATATTTTCTGACATGCTAATTTAGACCTGGGACAGGGATTCCTATGGGATTGATGCATAGTGAATTCCGAGCATATACCGGGACGCTATCAGTCATTTCCAAAATCTGAAACATTGTTGGGCTTTGTCTGCCTCTTTTTTTTTTTTTCCTTTTTCTATTTTTGTAAGCAAAGTTTGATGGAGGTACTGTTTTATTTTGGACAGTTTAAAATCTTAAAGGAGGCAAGGTTTAGCCCTCACAGATGAAGGAGAAAATCAGCGTCACATGGGAAGGCATAATCTGTAACGCACCCTGTCACGGCAGGAGCTCTTTGGCACAACATATGGCAACAGAATTACCTTTGTACTACCCAACTGTGGGGTATAATTTATCCAGTCCAAGGGACTATGGTGACAGGCAATAGATTTGATAGCACACATGTTCAGCATGCTAAAATGTCAGACTGTCCCCTTTCCTCTGGAACGCAGAGCTCTGTAGCACTGCAGAGCCATTCTGACTATTCCTGGCAAATCCCTGTTTCTCCCCCTATGATGTCACTTCGAGAGTGACATCCTGCAATAGTAATAAAAAAGGATGTGGTAATGTAACTGCTGGAGAAGAATGAAAGAAAAATGACAAACTGCAACTTTTACAATGTGCACTGTCAGCTAAAGAATGAAACAATTTTAGGCTTGAACATTAAGGACACAAAAAGTGCTTGGAGATTTATGCGACAACAATACCTCAGATCATTTTATGGTATCATTGTTTCAAACACCCGAAATTAGAACAGTGTAATACAGTGTTACTTCAATAATTCTGTACATTGGAGAACTGGGACCTTTTTATTTGGAGAATAAAATACCATCACTGCCAAAGATAAACAGTAGATTTTTATGGTTGGGCTCCTGTGTTTTTAAGATGATATACTTGCCTTTTCATTTCTTGCCTACGCTAGAGTTCTAAATATGCAGACCATACTGACCTTCAGTATGTCTACTGAAACTAGACAGAGTGCAACTCTTACATCTTGTCAGAGAAACAAAATTCTGAAGTGCAGTTTCTTTGAAAAGTCATATACTGTCCACAAATGTGGCTCAGAAACATTGGGGAGCATCTTTAAAAGGGAAGGCTTGAGGTTACAGATCTAGTACAAAATGTCTAATAATGATTAGTTATTTGTCAACCAAAACAAAAATCTGCTTTCTGCTTTGGCACTAGTCTTCTGCATGAGCTTGGAAGATTTAATTGCAAGGAATTGCACTTGCTGTTCTTCATTCGGCATGAAGGCCCCTGTACTGCCACAATAACTGTGGCTCACTGTTAATGTGTAGTCAGCTTGATAGGTTTTCTGATACTGGCTGTGTTTTTCATGCTTGGGAAGAGCCTTTTGATGAGCTGGCTGTTAGACTCAACATCAGTAACATCTACTAAGTTAGAAGTCCTGTTGGTGGCCCATTGAGCCCGCTCTGCTTTTAGTGTTAGTATGACCCATAACTCCAGGTCAGTTGAGAATGGGAATAATACATGGTAACTAGCCAAGGGTGTTGGGGTGGAGAGGAAGAGTGATGACAGAGGAGCTGCTAAAGCGTTCAGAAAACATCTTTGTGAGCAGGAGGTCCTGGTTTGCTGCAGGCTGTGTCCTGTTTGGTGGGAGCAGGAGATGGGTGTTACAGGGGCTGCTTTGAGGCAGCATCTCCGAGACAGCAACTTGAGGCAGGGGAGCAGGGGGTTTCATCTGCACACTGGGCTTCTTGCAGGATACCCAGCTAAACACTGATCCTCACTCTTCAGGCAGTGTACTGTAGCATCTTTATTTTAAGACAATGATAACAATCAAGAAAGGTTGATGATTTTAATTTTTTTAAAGATTTTTTAAGTTTTATTTTTAATTTCTTGAAGAGCTGCTTGCAAGGAGGAGTTGGATTAGTCCAGAATAAGAGCCTTTCAACGAGCTTCAATGGAAAACATGGAACTGAGAATTGATGTCTGTCGTGTTTGAAATAACAATTGGACAAAAAAAAATTGGTTTAGAAATTAGATTAATTTATTTATTTTATATTATTAAGAAGGGAAGCTTTTACCTTCCATTTGAGATCATCAGTCTGCAATATTTCTAATTTAGTACATGGTGATTTTCTTTTTGCAGCAGTCATCAATCAGAGAATTTTAAGCTTTCTTTAAGCAGCACACACTGTGGATTTTCTTAATTCTTGATTTTGAGATATCTTAACAATACAGCAATATTGCTGACCTGTCAGTTGATACCACACTTGATTGTCTGATTGTCTTGATTACCTGAGACTCAGCTTCAGGACAGATAATATTTGGGGAGGAGAGGGAGGGAGAGTAAAAGTTGCTCAGAGTTGGAGATGATATTTCTATGTCTTAAGTCCCTAGCAATGCCAAGCAGAGGTTGGCAAATAGAAATTCAGAGGGTTTTTAAACTTCTTTTTCTGCAGTGATGTGAGAGGTAGTAGTTCAATCATGATTCCTTAACTTAAGGCTGAAGCAGAAGAGATTTCCAGTGCTCCGTACCCACTCTGGGGGTTTTATTTTCTAATTTCTGTTAGTATTAGATCCATTCATTCTGGTGTAGCCACAGTTAATAGTGAATGATGGTGAAGCAATTATCCTAGAGAACAAGTACTTATGGTTGGTAGGTTATAAGTGGGAATAATGAGGGATGGAGGAGAGCAATTCTGGCAGTGCTCATGGGTGTCAACCTGTTAGCAGAATGTAAGGGTTTCAGGACACTTGGGGAACATTTAGGATGCCATCTGGCTGCTTCAAATGGGAAAATAAGAAAAGTGTCTACACTTCCTAGCAGTTGCTCATTCTGAGTCAGTCTGCATTCAGCCAAACCCACTGGATGGCTGGATTCTGTGTGTTAATAAATAATTTTTCTAAATTAATGTATCCCAGTGTTAAAAGCTTGGCTTCAGGACAGTCTTAACAGTATCTCCACTCTGACAGTGCTGAGTTACTTAGCATATCTCACACTTAGGTGTTAATGGGATTCATGAACTAAATGTTCATTATTTCCTCCAGACTACATTTGTTAAGTGTATGTGGAATATGTCCCCTGGTGTTTACTGTTACCCTTGCACTTCAGTTGCAGCACCTTTGTAACGTAGAAGTTTCACCAGGATATGAATCTGTCTAGGCAGAAGATAAAGGTCTTTCAAATGTACCTGCCCTGTGGGATACCTGCTTGCCACTGGACAGGGGGTTGATGCTTTCCTCTCGTATAGACAGTCACTGGGCCCAAGAGTAGTGGGAACAACAGTGATGCCACTTGGACTACGGTGTCTTCTCATTTCCCCAGAGAGCCTCTGAGGTGAGCAAAAGCAGAGATGGGCCATTTCCTAGGAGTAAGGGTGCTTGGGTATCTGGCAGCCATGTGCCCAAAGGGGTTACCAGATACAGAAGCTGTTTTTTTATAGTCTTGTGTTTAGAGCTCGATAGAGGTCGTCCTGATCTCTAGTCTTGGACCCCTCTTGGGTGTAGCTTTTTGTGCAGGTCGTGCTGTGCTAAACACATAGACTTGTAACTCCCTACATGAATATTGTCCTCTGTCTGCTCTCAGTCCTTCTCTCTCTCCTACTTTTACTAAAAGAAACAGTTTCAAGAGAGGGATAGAGAAAGAAATGGTAGAACCTTTCCTGTGTTTTTTCCTGCAGCGTACATAGAGTGTTCTTATCAACATGTCAGATGTGAGCATCATCAGAACAACATGAGTAATGTCAGAAAATTCACGGAGGGTTTAACTCTGTGCAAAGGTTTGTGGCTTTCACGGTGTTTGGGTTAAAGAGGTCAAAATTTCCAGCAAATTACACTTCCAACACTTGAACCTGAGAATAAGTGTGTGTGTGTGTGTTGGCGCATGTGCACGCGGGTGTGGAGTAGAATGTATTTGGTCTTGTTAAAGAACAGTTCAACATAAAATGCTGAGTTATTTGATAGCCATCAGTTCACGTTCAGTTGTATTTAGGGTTAATTTTCCTTTGTAGATTCCTGATATTTTTCATGCAAATCCATTATTTAAATCCAATGTTCCAATCTCGCCTTCAGTCACTGAGGCACGCGAGCAATGTCCAGAGGATATGTACACCATTCTGAACTGTGTGACTGAGCTGACCTGAAGGAGCCCCTTCAGTTGTACACCTCTGAGTCCTGTTCAGTATTTCGGGTGCAGCTGTCGTTGTTTAGCCAGGATCCTGCCTATAGCTGCCTCCCGTTCGGCTGCTCTGGACGTTGCGTACGATAACTCACATGAGCTTGCCATATGCAATGCAGCGATACCTTTAAAGGCAGCATGGTAAGAAAAAATAAGAGAGACCATAAGAATTGAAAGTGTTTGGTATATTTGGAATCAGGGCCACTCTTGTTTCAATTTCTGTCTGTAGATTGAATTTAGATATTCATATATGAAAATTGGGAGGCATTTTTATCTTCTAAGCCTGCACTGTGAGATGAAAGGTTGTTCTTTAAAGAACTGTTTTTCCCTGTCCTGCTGCTTTTTAAATAAAAGGAACTCTTTTCAGTTTATTGTTTTCTTCCCTTTGGTTCCCTCTAACGTTTTCCCACTAACTACCTGTGTAATACCTGCTTGTGGTGAAAGATAGCGGTCTCGGGGGTTGCACATCAATCATGTCAGGCAGAGCTGGGGTCCTGTTATGACACGCAGCTGCCAGACCATACGTTCTATACATATTAAAATGAAGTCAGCTGCAGAGTGGTGTGTGTTCATACATCACCCCAGAATTAATATCGGTACCCAGCAGCATCTAATCACACTGCAACCTACCACATCACTGCGTGCTACAGCTCTCTGGTGAGGTCTCCTTCCTGTGTTGTTCCGTCAAACTAAAACAACAAATAAGCTCAAAATTGATCATTGCTGCTCTGGAAACAGTTGTTTAACTCCTTCAAAGTCTGTTTACATTTGACATTTCTTGAGCAGAGTGCTTTAGAGATAGATATCTTTTTGTAGATCTTCAAACTGAAACTCAAGGCGAATTTAAAAGACTGCAGCTCTTATCAGGGAACTTTGAAAACAGGATTACTCAGCTTTGGTCTGAAGTTATAGTCCTGCATTTTTGAATACTTGTAGGTGACTTTATGGTTTTACATCAGTCAAAGCTGTGTGGTTGAATCTGTGCATGGGTTTTGAAATTGGACAGGCTTAAATCTATTGCTTCTGCATCTCTGTGGTGAACCACACAGAGGACATTCAACTCTCTTGGTTCTTTCATAGTCTCAGAATTTTGAAGCAATTAAAAGTGCTTCTGGATCGGACTGCCTGAGGTTAATACCTCTGTTTGGAACAAATGTGGTAATGAATTCATTCTGGACGTATATTCAGTGGTTGAACTGGGAGTGCATGCCCCTGGGTTTGTTCTGTTTTAATTTGGACACTTTGAAATTCAGCCGCTTCTTGTTGCACTGGAATGGAAAACAGGAATTTATCCTCGTGTTACTTGTGCTGAAACTGCTGCTGCTGGTTTCCAATAAGGGAGTTAGAGAAAATGCTAAGTAAATACAGACTTAATGGGACTTTCAAGAGCCTTGTAAAGAGCACAGTTTCGTACTAATTGCCGGCTTTTCAGGTGCATCTCAGCCACAAATAACTTGGGAAGTACAGTAAAACTCCTTGTTTATGGTTTATTCTGCACTAACAACAGAATTATTGGCCATTTGCTTGGCCTGCAGTGTTCTTGCTGTCCTGCTGTCCTTCCACAAAGGTGGCACTGGGCCAGCTGAATTAATTTCCTTGGACTGCCTTCCTTTTAGTGTGTTCGTTCTGTACTGGTGAGGGTCAGTGGGAACTACTTGTCTTGGACCAAACTACTGCTCCTTTGCTGTCGAAAACAGTCTGGCCCCACTGAAGGGGTCTGACCTCAAAACAGGGTCCAGGCTGTAGAGAAATGCTGGATCTGGAGCACAGCTCCAAGTCCAACTGGTTCACTTCCATTCCCCTGTATAACCAATATTCCTCTCACCCTATAGGTGATTCTGAAACTTTAGATGCTGATTGTCTATGAAAAGAACTCAAACATATAAACAGATGCCAGTGAAAACAAAAATATATGTTTAAATTGAAAATAATAAGAACAAATACAAGCCCTATCAATCTGTTATCATCACAGATTTACGGTGGTTCAGTTGCCATTGGGATTTTACTTCAGTACTGGATACTTCCTGGGAATCCAGAGGGTTTACTGATTTAGGCCTCTGGAACAGTCAGACCTTAACTTTTAATTACATTGTTCCCAATCCTGTGGATATATCTTTGTTTTAATAAGGACAGGAGCGTGTGCAAAGCAAGGTTTCCAAAAATATTTTAATTTTGTTGTGACCAAGAGATGAATTTTTGAGGATACTGTAGCAGGTTTCCTTAGCAGGGTTCTGTCTATTCCAGCTTGCAGAGCTAAGCTGCTCTTGGAGCCTTCTTTGGGTTGTTAATCCTTTAGAGCTTCAGAGCACAGAAGCTCTTTATTACATTGAAAATAAAGATGGGTAATTCCACTATGAAATGGGCAATATGTAGCTCATAATATTTTTTTATCAAGGTGTTCAGAAAGCTAATATTCCAAATCTGTGTTTGATCTTGCAAACACAGGGAGGGAAAGGGGATATCAGATGAAAGAAAAGAATCATAAATAGGGTACCCAGTAACTGTTAATTAGAGCAAAACCATTAATTAAGCATTAAAGCAGCATAGTGTAATTTGGAATCTTTTACATATTTCTGCGTAGGGAATTTTGCACATTGAAGACTTTAGGAATAGTCAAAATCTCAATAGAATTTTTTTTTTTCTAACATTTATTAGAACTTGCAATCCATGGTGGCCAAGTGTCTGGCATAGCTTGATTTAAATAGAATTTTGTGGTATTGTCTGTTTCATGAAAGATTATCCTAGAAGCATTTATTCTAGTGGTTTTTTAAAATGTTGTAAAAAGGAAGTAATAAAAAAATCATTACTTTTAAGCAGAAGAAAATGAATGTTTTGCCTACAGCAAGAAACATCATGAGGGTGCTTGTTAAATTATTTGCACCATCTATAAACACTCAAAACACACTCCAGCTTTCCACACAATGTTTGTTCTGGTCATATATTAAAGAACAAGCACTCCAAGAGCAAGCTAAAATATAGGACAGAATTGTCAACGTTTTTATGCAAAGAGGGATCCCCCACCTCTGGAACAGCTTTCAGAACTGCTCACTTGGGGGAGCAAGGTCTCCCTTCACCCTTCTGGGTTTACTGCAGGTCTGTGTGCTGCATTGGTGCATGCCCCAGAAGCTTTGCATGCTGTAAAACATCTTAAATTTGACACGAATAAAATTTTGGGATGATGCTGTTTGCTACCTACTGCAGAGAAAAGGTGATTTCATACACGCATCCTTCTCAGAAGTGTCCCCAAAGCCTGTCCTCACGCGTGGCAATGTGCAGTTAGAGTTGGACTCTGTGGCAATCTGCTCTGTCTGGTTGGAAATGGCATCATGAGCTGTGGCGAGGAGGATGACCATAGATAAGAGAGCAGCTGGAGCAGGCTGCTTCTGCAAAGCAGTGCTTGTTACTTGTCCTCATTCCCCTCCCTGTCCTCCCCTCAGCTCCATGGCTGAGCTCTGCCCATTCCTGCCAGGGTACCCATGCTCTGCAGGGAGTGGTGACACGTGGCAGGTGCCCAGCCTTGGGTGCCACACGGCGCCGGGGCTGCTCCTCACCTCTGGGGACAAGCTGTGCACGTTGCCAGAGCTGATGCAAGAGTCTGAAACACCTTGCCCGGGTTTGAAAGGGATAATACAAAATACAGCTTTGACAATCTGCCTTGCTTGAGCGAGGAATTCTGTTTAAAATAATTTGTGCTTTTCACTTCAGTAGAAGGGAATGTTTTGTTTAACGCTGTTGAACTCTTCCATAGCACTGACAAAGTTAACTGCTTGCCTTTGAATTGCATCCTGAGTAAATTCACCAGTGGCCTCCCAGAGCTGCCAGGGAGTGCAGGGTGCTACTCTGCCTTCTCTTGTGAAGATACCTTGGAAAAAAGGATGCCGGGAGGAGAGCTGCACAGAGGGTTAGGAGCAAGGGAGGTGTTTTCTTTCCCAGTAGGAAGCTCTGGGGAGGCAGGTACTGCTGTTGCAGCACTTGCCTCCTTCTGCTGTGCTAGCAAGGGCTTCAGGTGAAATAAGGGGCATCGTCTGGGACTCCTAGGCAGCAGAATGGCTTTGAATAGAAAAGAGTATATTCTGTCTATGAAGGTTTTCTAACATCTTTTTGGTTGTTCTCATCTCTATTAAAGCCTTCCAGCCTGGGTTTTGCTCATTACTAGGTGGGTTGCGTTTCGTTGCTTTTTTGTTTTTCTTTCTAAAAACCTTGCTACTTTCATCTGCCTTGGTCCAGAGGTTGAATTTTAAGCTGAACTGTAGTATCTCAGGGTTTTCAGGGTATTAAACTGTTTTCCAAAAATGGGTATAAAACTGCAGGACTGTCTGTGCCATTTGAAAAATGTATCTGCTGGGCTATCTGTCGAATCCTTTCTACAAGATTTTCTCCTGCAGAAAATCATTATTTCTTCAAATGACGTTGAGGGAACGTTGGGTTTGACAGAGCCAAGTACGCTGCCCTGCCTTGTTGTTAAAAAAAGCACTTGGAGAAAAGAAATTGGATCAAGAGGCAAGAGAAAAGTTTCAAAAATATCTTTTTTATATTTCTTGTGAGCCTGCCTTCATCTCCCCTTCCTCTGTGCAATAGGCATTTGCACATTTTAGGATGGCTGTAGTTCTCCCCTGCACAATCTGAATAAAAACTATTGTTCTTGGAAATGATGAATGTACCTCTTTGGTCTAGAGCGAGGACTGCAAAATTGTAATGCACAGTATAAGCTATAAAATATTAATTCACAAGAAATAAGCAGTGTGTTCCCCTGTGAGATTGAGAGATTACCATCAGGCTGAAAATCTTGCAGGATAACCCAGGCTTACTTGGGAAGGAAAAGTAGTTAAAAGCACTTTCAGAATGTGCATTCTAGTTGCTGTCTCGACTCTTCACATGACAGATACTTGGAAATGCATTTAGTTTTACAGATGAAACGTATTGATTAGTGAAGACTTGCCACTAAGGCCTAGAGAAGACATCATTCAGAAATGATGGTACAGGCTCTCTCCTTCAATGTGTTGGATGGATAAGAAGCAAAACATATAGAATTGTAAGAAAAATTGCACATGATGGTACTTGACACTAATGAGCAGCCTTGTTTGAGAAAAATGTGTGGGTAGAAATCAGTCATTAATGGCTATTATGTTTAGTAAGTAGCAAGATCATCTCCAGGCTAGCTCTTCGTAATCCTATTGTTCCTCTGGATGATGCAAAGCTGAAGTAACAAGGAAGTGAGGATATTGCTTCTTGAAGTGTCTGCTTCTTGTCGGCGATGGATAATGACAGGTATTTCTGAGAATCCCCAGCAGGTCTGTGAAAGCACATTGCTCCATCTCAGGCTGCTCTTGACAACGTGGGACGGGCTCAGCTGACGGGGGTGTTTCTGCAAGTTGTCTGCATTGGACAGGAAAGGTTAGGGCTGTTGAGTAGGTACATGACTTAGTATTTTTTTGTTCATTTTCTGGCAAGTTAAAAAAAATAACCTTGAAGTTTGCTACTAAACCAATTTTAACTGGTTTTATTATGAGGGTTTTTTAAAAACAGTGCTGAAGTTGGATATGAAAAGAGGACTTGGATAAGATGTAACAGTAATTGGAAAATACTAGAATGAAACGGGTTGTTATTTTTGTAAAAGAATTTGTGTTAGCATTCTGGTGTAAACACTTAGAAAAACCAAGGTGAAGTTGCACAAGCTTTTGAAGTAACTTTCTTACCACCCTCTCAAAACAAAATGACATTACAGTGATGAGGGTTTACCCATCCTTAAGACTGATTTGCACAAACAAAGACAACAAACAAGTAACATCTTCAGGGCACGAGCTGACCATATGATTGATCAGGCAGATTGCAGTTTGGCGTTTTTGCCCTCTGAAGGATTACTTGATGGCAACAGTAAAGTGAAGAACATTCGGTTAAAATGAATTAGGTTAAACTGCACGTGGCTCTATACAGCGTGGTGGTGGTGGTGGAGAGCTGAGGCAGCAGTGACACATCCCAGAACTGGGGCTTGGCTTCACCTTGTGGTACTGTGCACTGGTGTTGGTAGCAGTTCTGTCCCCACGTTAGCCACGTTAGGTCTTGGGCAGATGATTTCTGTCAAGAGGCAAAAGTAATGATGATGCTGTTAATTGAAACGGATACACGGGAATAGATCCAGGAATACATCTCCTCTCCTCCAGACCTGGGAACTGCACATCTGGATCCACCTTCAGCCCTGTGGGCTCTAATGTGCAGACGGTAAATCCAGTCCTGCTGTGGTGAAGAATTTTAGATGTTTTTCTAAAGGAATTTAATTTCCTCCAGTAACTTTTAACATTAACTTGCCCAGAACATTCTCTCTGTGTTATCTTTTCTGTACTTTGAAGGAAGCAAGTGGGTGGGGCATGATTCACTGTGGTATAGATTTAGCTTTGCAGCGGTGAAATTCAGTTGAGTTTGGTGAAATCACAGTGAAGTGAAACAAATACTGCAGCAAAATGCTTTGGTATATTGATCAAAAATGGTGTGAGTCAGAGAAGCACAAGGAATTTGGAGTGTAATTATCAATATTACAAAGAAGCAGCCTTGGATGCTGAGCTTTCTCAGTGAACTTCAATACTAACCTCATTCTTACTTTTGACATGTTTCATCTTTTTGCTCAGCCTACTGCATCTGAATAATGAAATAGTGACTCTGACACTGAAGTGCTGATTTACTCTTCTCAACATTTCACATGTTTTCCTCAATTTTGCATCTGTTTTCTTGCTGGCAGCAACCTCTTCCATCAAAACTGTCAGTAGTTTTTAGAGCCATCAATTTAAGAAAAAATAGGGTAAAAAAAAAATCTCCAGAACCTCTGAAGGGAATTTCTTTACTTCAGCAGCACTTCATATGGTAGTTTTCTATCAAGAAGATCTATAGCAGAGATAGTTGAAAAAGAAAAATGGCAATTTGGAAGATTACTGGCTGACGATACTTGTGGCTTTCTCACAGCAACACACCAGGATTACCAGTCTGAAAGCTTTTGGGAAAGAACTGCTGTGCTGTTGATGCTCCGAGAGGACAAAAACTGGGGAAGGGTTCGAGCTGAAAGGGGACTACTCTGCATTCCACTTCTAGCCTGTACCTGTCAGCAGCGTCAACTAAGAGTGCTCTAAAAGCTGTGCTTATTTCTCTAGGATGAAATAATGTGCTGTATTGTGCTAAAATGTAGTTGTTCTTTTGATTACTGTTTTTACATTTGATTACTGTTTTGCATATTTTTTAAGTAGGGTGTTCTAAACACAGACTTCTGTGTTTATTTCCAAGTTGTAGTTCTCACATTGCGACTGCACAGACCACCAGAGGAAGACCCTGGTTAACCCAGGAGAGCACACCTGCTACTGGCGAGCTGCAGGAAGACTCTTCTGTTTCCTTTGCACCATTTAAAGATTCTCTTAAACTGTGAGCCTATGCCAGATGGAAATAAGAAACAGGAAGGGTGTTTGGGAAAGGCGTAATAGCTATCAAGATCAGAGAGAATTTATGAAATATATATAATTTGAATTTTATAACCTATAAATCCTTAATGATAATATTGTTCTATGCTTCTCAATTTAATAATCTACTTCAAATTTTACAGTTCATTACAATAGAAACTAATTATTCTGTTCCCACATTCATCTCCAAGTAGAAGATGTGGGAAAATGAAAGCAGGCAGACACTTAAGTGGCATAAATTTAGAATATTTAAGTTTTATCAAGAAACTTGTGGTGTTATAGTACACTTCAGTGGGTGTTCTTTTCAATTTCAGTGTGTCTCCTACTGTTTCTAAGTGGTGATAATTTAAAAAAAAAAAAAAAGCACGAACTAGAACTGCAAAAACAGTTTCCAAATATCTCAATTGAAGGAGTAATCGTAGTAATAATTGTCTTGCTTGCTTGCTAATGATAGTAAATGGAGATACCAAAGAATTCTTTAGGAAGAGAAAAAAAGGCTGATGAGAACTGATGGGGAGAAATGGATAATGGATATGGAAACTGGAAATAACATTTCTCCAGAGAATCAGATGCATAACTCAGAATGTCAGGCAAATATTAGGGAACCGGTTCACAACCAGTCCTTGGCAAACTGTATTAAAAAGTTTTGACTTGTGATGAGACATCAGGTTCTTCAATCCTGTACTATTTTCAGATCACAGATGATGGCAGCTGTTGTAACAGAAAATGAAATAAGTAAATTGCCTGGAAATGTCACTGTAGTGTCCAGCATGAAATAGCAGAAGAGGTGAGTGGCATCTTTTGAGATGTCCATTTTCATTAGGAGGTATAAATTTGCTGTTGCTGAGGCTGCTCCTGATCATAGTTTCCTAGTCAGCCTTTCAAAGAGGCAGAAGAGATTCACGATTCACACATTCTTAAATATGTAGTGGTGTGGCTATCTAATATTTTCTGGTTCTTTATTTTTAGGCTGTGTTTAATTTCTTTTGAGATGGAGCTTAGAGTTGGAAATTTGGTTTTTATGCCCTCTGAGATTCTAAAGTAATCATTTTCTCAGTGTAAGGTGGGTTTCCAAGTATACCTTGAATATATATTAATAAATTTGATACAGCTTCCTTTCTACTTTGATAATCAGGAAGCAAATTTGCCATACCACGATAGGTAAGTTTGGTGATCACCTAGAAACTGCATTCTTCTTAAAGAAAATAGAAGCAATTGGAGTTAAAACCTTACTTTTCCAAATGTGAGGCATTGTAATTCTGATAAATTACTGCTGAGATCTATATTCAAAAGGAAAAGAGCTTCCAAAGTAGCATTGAAAGCGAAGATGTGAAAGACATGTAGCAAACTGTGTGCACAGACTCCTGCTGTTCCTATTGTTCAAGATGCAGAAAATGGAAAAGTGTAAAGCAGGCAGGGGAGAGAATTCTTATTTGTTAATTATTCTTTGTTGCTTCAGAGAATAATGCAAAGTTTTCTGCAACAAAAAGGAAAGGTTCTTAATTCTTTCAGATGTGAACTTCACCCCCCTGATTCAGGGCAGAATTAGCCCTGTTATCTCAGATCCCATTCTGTGTGTCTGTATGTGTAGCATATTCACCTGTGTCATTCTGGTGTTCCACTTCCTCCCAGAGGGGGCAAGAGGCTTCAGATTGGGGTAGCAATAAGATCATGTTCTGAGGCAACATCAGAGACCACTCAGAGTCTTTCAGAGTAAACTACAGTGCTGTAAAACTGAACCTTACTGTTCTGTGTGCCCTCACTTCCATTGCAAAGGCTGTCTTTTAGTAACAGGCTTTTTGGGGATTGGGTTGGGTTTTTTTTACACAAGATTTCAGGCATTCTATGTCAAGGGGAAGACCAGTATCTCATAAAATGATCCTACTGTGTCCTCTGCCCAAAGAGTAGGGAGAGCTGTCATGCTGGCAAGCAGCACAGGATCAGACAGAACCCTAAAATGCCAGAAGGACACTTCCACTGCAGGTTTTGGCACCTCTCTACTTCCAGCAAGCACCCAGCCATGGGAGCTCAGTAGCCCATCCAGTTGGAAGATGTTAGTCTATGTTTTATCATCTTGTCCCTGTATCACTTAACTGCCCAAGGATACTGGGTGGCCACTGAAGTTATTTCTGGTGTGTAGGCAAATCTGTAGAGGGTGAAATAAGCAGGTGCATTTTATGCCCTGTAAGATATGTTGCAAAGAATTTCCCCAATTCAGATTTGAAAATGTATCAGTTAAACTTTTTAGAAATGAAATCTTTCGGACTGTTTAGCCATTATCAGCTTTAGTGCCAGCAAATTTGTTCCCCTTGGTGATTGAAATATTCATAAAATTAGCATTAATGACTCCATACCCAGTGAATTTCTTTCACTGTTTAGATTCATTACATCTTCTGTAACATATTCAGCTCCTTAGTCATTTTCTCAATCTCATTGATATGGTGTAACATTTTTCCAGTAAATTGAATAGCTACCTAATCCCTCTTTGATCATTTTATAGTAAACTGTGAAGTTTATTTCCAGAAAGCAGATTGTTAACTGTGAAAATCTGTAAATTATTTATCTCACAGAAACTATTTTAATGCTGATTTAGTTGTCAAGTATATTTTTATATGAAGGTTTTAATTAAGTTTTTCAAAAGGTTTCCAAGCATATGCCTCTGCCTCACGTACATTTTGAACTAAAAATATGTTGGTTGCTTTGTTTCCTCATTGTTTTTATCTGGAGTGGAAGAGATGCTCTCTGTATAGGGATAATGCTCCTTATTAACTTATTAGCTTCCTCCGTAGCCAGTGGTGTTTGCCCCTGGCAAACAGTGGCCAAGAAAAAGCCACCTGAGCCAAAATGTACACAGTAATTATTCCTCTCTGTGTGGGGTTGGGAAAAGCTGAGTGCACGGCAATGGAAGGTTGATTAGGAGACTGCTCTGCAGAGGTACTGCAGAATCCAAAAGTGTGATTCTGTTTGTGAAGAGACTACTTGGCTCAGCAAGAGTGAGCTTTGTATTCTGAAAACTTCTGCTCGGGAAATTACCACTTTATTTCAGAGTTGGAAGATTTTTTTCCCTTAAAAAGCAGAAAGTAATGGAGGATGGCCTACGGCTCCATTTTATTAATAGTTTGCATTACCATTTTATTAATAGCTTGCATTAACCAGACCTCTCCATGCTGACCATCTCAGTGCATCCAAAGCCGAGTGCAGTTTTTCCAGCTCTCCTGCTGTTGCACAATATTTTTCCTCTGTGATAGGCTCATGTTTCCTTATCCTGTTAAATCGACCTCTCTGCTCCTTTGCCCAGCCGTAGAACAGCTCTTCATCCTGGGACAGTGGGCAGTTGGTACACGCTGACTTGAGCAGAGCACCTCCCATTCAGCAGGGCTGTGAGTAGTAAAGTCAGATCAGTACGTGAATGTCTATTGGTTTTCTTGGACTGATCACCCCACCCCTGCTACCCTCATCTATGGACTGGCAGGCTGTAGCTGTATGGATAAAGCAGAGGCACGGAGCAGGGAGAATGTGTCCATACTATCGAGTTCACTGAGTTTTCAGAACAGATTCCAAAAAGTCAGAATATCTGCTGGGAATAGTCCATGGTCTGAGCTAAATTCTGAGATGAGATTTATTTATAAGTCTACCAGAACAATTTCAGCAATTTCATAGTATAGGCAACTGAATTTCGGTCCTAGTAATTGTTTATTCCTTTGTGCTCTTAAATTTAATCCTCTCTGTGTAGCTGTTGGGTGTATGTGTGTGGGAAATGTTCTGTGGCAGCCATTCCCAGGAGTGCAGTGTTTCTGGACATGTGTCCAGCAGCGCAGCGCTTGCGTCGACAGCAGACAGGATAAAAATGACTGAAGGGCTACAGAAATGTAAAGAGCTCTTAAAGGTCCTGGAAATCTTGTTGCTGATGTGACTCTAAAACAAAATACTGTAATGAATTGTACAATTAGAATTTAATAGAATTATGGGCTTACTTAGAGAATTGTCGAGGAACTGGTGCACATTCAGTCACTGCAGACTTGTTTGCCGTGGCAGGAATCTCGGCTTTACCTATGTTCTTCTGTGGAAAATTAGGTCCTTTCCCTTCCTTGACAACCTCTTGCCTTTTAATTTTCAAGTCCTTTTCCTAGTGAAATCCTTTGGGCAAGATTGTGTGTAGTGAAATGACTTAAAAAAATAAAGCTAACTGACAGGAAATTTTTCTTTCTCTTTCTTTACTTGTATATCCGAGAATAACAGCAAAAATTAAGATCAGGTTTAAAATGGGATTCTATTATTGCCACTCAAAACTAGATAACAAACATTCACACTGCTTCTGCCAGCCATGAAGAGGATGTCATTCTTCATTACAGTATATCAGGGGATCTTTTAAGCAGTTTTCTGTGGAGAGCTGGAAAACTTCCGATGTCGCTGATATTTTCTGTGTTAGAGGGATACACTGCAACCATTGCCTGCGGGTCTATATAGCAATATATTTTTTGCAGTCCTCTTCTGATTTCATCTTCTAATATGCCTCAGAGACTGTACTTTGCTGGTTTTCCTCCTCTCTGAGCCACCCCACCCATGTCTTCAGTGCAGTCATTCCCCATGGATGTGCTTTGCGTGTCGGTACGTGCATGGATTCACCCAGCACTGCAAGTGAAGATGTCTTGGCCATTTATAACTAAAAGTGATTATTTTTACTCTGAATCTGTAACAGCTCCAGCCGTGAGTGTTTAGATAGTACATAACATTTATTCTCTTGGACCATGCTATCCACAGTGAGCTTCATGCCTTTTGAAGGGGGTGAATCTTCATTAATGTTTGGTGGAGCAAGCTGAGTTCCAAACACTGACGGCAGGGCGGGACCCGTTCTGAATATGAACACATCTGGAACATACTAGTTTGGAACAGAAGCCATTAGTGGCTACCTCGGGCCCCTACAAGCCTCTGTGAATACATTCTTTCTTCCTACATCTCTTGTTGCATGTTATGGTGTTACTTCTCCCAAGGCTTCTTCTACTAGCATTTGTCCATGTGGCAAGTTAACTCCAGATCCCGATCTGTCCTGCAGCTCGTTCTCTAACGTGTTTCCAGACTGGCTGTGCTCTGTCACTCCACACTTTCACTAGGAGTGAAAGAGTGAAGTGTTCTCTCAGCCTTGGATGGTTTTGTACCCTAATGCTTGGCTTTGGCATTTAGTTCTCTGTTGACGAGTTTAAAGGTCATCTAAACATTCATTGAGGTTACAATAAACTGAAGAGGGGAAGGTTTTACTGCTACAAACAGTAAAATAAGTAAGATCTGTCTACTTGTCTTCTTTCAGCCAATAGCGTGCTAAGATTCTGATTTTGCTGCTGCTGTTGAGTGCAGAAAAAGGTAAAAAGTTGTGGACCAGAAATTTGCACTAATTAGGCTGGAGGATGCATCGCACTAATACCAGTATCAGCGTCACTAAGTCTTTGGATCAACCAATTTCAAAGATTGAGTTTGTTGTGAGAGCAATAAAGGATATATACAGGCCTGTTTTGTAATACCTTGGCATTAAGATTTTAACTATTCTTGTTATTTGTGAATATGCTGAGAAGGTGATTAATTGCTAGATTAAAAATAACTCTTTGATCTTGGAATATCTAAAGCCTGCTGTCCATGGAGACTGATATTAAAACAACTAACTTCTGTAAAAGTTCACGTGACCCCAGTCTCATCTCATCTTTACATAAGCCCCCCTATTGGATGGAGCAGAGAGAAATTCTACTGCTGTAATTCAGAGCCCAAAGACCCTCAGAGGTCACAGTGAGGAGCAAAGCAGTGTTGTGCTCCAGGAAGGCTTCAGTTGCCTGCTCCCCTCACTTAAACCCTGGTGTAGACATCAAAATGGATTGAAACAGAAGAACTCAGCAGTGAGAGCTGTCCCTATGCAGGGCAGGTATGTAATGCACAGCAGTTTAAATACAGGCAGACAGACTGCAGTTTGCAGAGGAATCTACCCAGATTAGATTTGTGAGCTCTGGTTTCAGCAAAGTCGGTGGTTCGGTCTCTTACAGGTAGAAAGCCACTGCTCTGTTACCTGTGTGTGGCTGAACTTTGAACAGAGGAGGCTCTGCTACTGTAAATGCAGCTGGATTCAGTGATCTGACAGGGGAGCTACAGCAGGTCTGGTGCTGTGAATGAGCATGACAAAGTGGGACCTGTCTTCCATTCATAGCTCATACAAGTTGACAGTCAGAAGAACTTTGTGCTGAAATACCAGATAGTGCTGAAAGAGAGCAGGTGATGTCACATGTTTCATTTTCTGCTGCAGGAATGGGAACATCTGGCCGAGTGATAATGAACAGCTGGGGGAAGTACAGCTTTACATTGCCACAGCTGTCTGCTCAGCGAGCGTGTGTCAGAGCCCCCCGTCCCCTGCCATGCTCGAACCTCCCGCGCTCACGAGACACGGGCTTCAGATCTCTACTTGACTTTTTCCTAGGCTCCCTGTTGCCAGCAGGAACTTTATTTGCTGTTTTTATCAGAATGGGGTAATCAAAAAAAGGGGTTTGTCTGACTCTGCTAAATTCCTGAGATATTATGTTAAATTTTAATGGGCTGGGGGGAGGGGGCACATGTGTCTTGCTGTTAAAAAATGAATGTGTTCTTTAAGCAGCCAGAGCCATTGTAAAGACAAAGCGTGTTTGGCATCTGTGAGCTCATCTGCGGGCACATCCCCGGGTCAGGCTTCTGCCACTGTAGGAGCTTCTGGCATCTCTGGCAGCTCAGTCACTGGCATTTTTGTGAGAGCTGTAATGCCCCCTCCTAGAGCTCTTGATAGAGACCTGGCTGAGATGTGAGCGCTAATGACTGGTGATAGACAGGAAGCTAGATCAGATAATAGTCTTTTCTGACCTTCAAGTCCTACTATAAAAATAACAACTGTAAATCAAAACGCCTCAAAGTTCAGAGCCTAAAATATTACAGAAGAGTAAAATTTACTTTGCCTACCATTGCTGCCCTGCTATTAAGTTTTAAAAGCTTACTTTGATAATTCCTAATATGCAAAGGATCGCGGCACAGTCCTACAGGTTAAGAAGACAACAAAACTCTCTGAATGCTGGACTTGAACTGCACAGCGTATACCACTGCAGAATTGTAGTTCTGAGTATGATTTTGACCACCCTTTTATAGAAATTCTATAAATCAGCATTTAAATACAGCTTTTGCTTAGAATACAGAATGAACTCCCATGGCTGGCTGGTTTTGTACACTGGTGTTATTTCTTCATCCTGGAAGTGACCACTGGGGTGAGCACCTAAGTAATCAGGACATTAATTTTCTGTCATTGTGTTTAAATCAGGAGAGAGTTATTAAATGCGTTTTCAAATATTAAAACTAATCTGTGGAATAAGAGCATTCTTTTTCTGCCTTTACTTGACTGCATTACTGCTTTTTCCTGAGCATAAGGTCTAGGCTCTTCTGCTTGCTTTTGGTCTTGCTACCAGTGATTTATTCTTCCTTTTCTCCTTCTCATCGCTTAACTTTGTGCTCTCTATTGCAGATTCAGCAGAGATGGGCAACTGAGACTTAAAGTTGAAATAGACTTTTCAGAAAGCAGTCATTACTTTTTTAACACGGAACCTTCCTGTCTTACTGATCTTATAGCTCATTGATTGATTGAAATAGATCACTTGCCTCTTGCACCAAGGAGCTGAGCTCTCACTGGCACACTTCGGGCACAGGCAAGTCCTGTTCAGGAAAGCCTTTGTTGGCATAAGCTGGGACGAGTTACCACCTGTATTTGTTGAATATTCCAGGACGAAGAATGACATTTTTTCCCTGCTGAAGGCAGTACAAATTTTTGTAGCCTCTGAGCCCCGTGGGGCGATGTGTTCTGGGACCTGTGGTTCCCTGCTACGGCTCTGTTGTGGTTCCTCCCCAATTTTAGATTGGCCCGTTCTGATATGTGAGAGATTGTTATCTGGGTATAATCAGCCCCTGTCCTCCTAAGGGTTAAGGAGAGGGCAAGTCTGTTAGCTTAAAAGATGTGTAGTGTCAACGTTAACATGGAAGGCAAAGTCAGTAGCTGCAGATCAGTTGTAAAGAATACAACTAAATGCATGAGAACAGTAATGAACTTATATTTATGGAAGTATTAGAAAGAGAGATTTTTTTTTATGTCACCCTGGTTTAGAATCTAATGAAGATGAAACTGACAATTCTCCAGAAGCCCCTCCTGTGATGCTTCACCCCCAAGGCTTTCATATTATTATCTACAAGGTCCAGACTGGTGCCTGTGTCAGGCAGAGCCAAGCAAAACTACAAAGATTTCCTCTGTTGTTTTCTGAAAACTGCTGTGGCCTCTGCAATGTGGCGTTTGCTCTTTCTTTCCACTCCCACTCCCAGTTCCTCCGGCAGCGCTCTGTAGCCGTGTCCCACGTAAGGGGAAAATATGATAATGAAGAGACAGATGGGATCCTCCTCATGAACTCTAATCTCTTTCAGTCTCATTGGTGACAGGTGCTGGAATGAATTCTGTGCTAATGGCAACTCCTGAACTACTGGGGTAAAATTTAAATACCTGGCAGAGGAAAATTATCATATGGTTAAAGTACCAGACTTTGGTTTGGGAGCTCTTCTGAAGACTTCTGTTTGATTTGTGGCATGACACTTAATCTTCTGTACTTCATCCATAAAGTGTGGATAATATTGCCTTCTTTTCTTAGTCCAAGAGAAGGTGATGATTCACACAGGCTAGAAAGAAAAAGACATACAAAATTATTGCTTGAATTTTAATGGGCTCATATTAATGCACTGTGCAGAGGATCTGGAGCACATATTAAATGAATTATTATTGTTTTCACTTCCTATGAGCCATCGTTTCTTTTCAGCCCTTGAACATCCCAAGTTTCTGATAGGAGGCTTACTCCAGGCAAACACCTTTCCTCTCGAAATTGCTTTTATTTCAGACTGAAGGAAAGAAAGGGGAGTAAATGAATAAGGAACTAATGAAAGATCAACAGGAGAGAAAAGGCAGGAACCATTCTCTTTATCTCAGCCATTTTGAATAGATTTTTTTTAGTCCTGTGTTGAAGCAGAGAGCATGGGACAGTGTTATTTAAAAGGATGCAGACGAAAGGGAGAACTTACACCTCCAGATCCCAAGAAACCCAGTGTTTTAGCCCAAATCTCCACATATCTCTGCTGCAGCAGCACATCACTCCTGCTCATAAACTACGCGTGATCTGCTGTTTGTGTGTGAACTCGTCTCTTCTTCTCTTGTAAGCCCCGTGGGGTGAAGGTCTCTGAAAGTGGAGGTGGCATTAGGGATGTGGGGGGTGTCAGCACAGGCTGAGCACCCAGGCCTGCCTGCCTCTATGGGAGTGCAAGAGAAACAGGTTTGGCAGGTGGCTGCTTTCCTCAGCAGGGGAACTTCACAGGCTCCCCTGGGAATGTCCCTCACGAAAATTAGCTTACTTCTTAGCATGGAAAGGTTGCTGTCTTCCTCCTTCCACCCTCAATTTCCCCAGAAACACCTTATTTCTTAGAATTTCTTCATCCATTTCATCCCAATATATTTTGTCCAGTTTCCTTTAATGTGAAACCTGGTATCTCCTGCCTCGGTACTTTAGGATGTGGGAACTGAAATGTTTGTATACTCTTGGATAGCAAAATCACTTTTCTTTCTTTTATGATAACCCTTCAGGTGCTGTTTTCTTTCAACTACTCTCTTAAAAAAAACAACTCTCCCTTCGGTGCTGAGATGACTTACTAAATGTCATAAAGTTATTTGTGAATTTCTAGTGAATGTTGTTGAGAATAAAAGGGCAATAAGGGTCAGAAGAATGCTGATAATACATGACTCAGCTTTGAAAGGCTCTTAGAGCAGAGAACTTGGAATCCAGTCAGGAACAGATTGCAGATAATACTCTTATTACATGAAGTAGAAAGTTAGAGAGAGGTTACTGCTCTTGTAATCCAGCTTACCTGTGAAATTTAGGAGTGTTATAAACCCTGAACAGTTGGTGACAGATGTGACACTTAGGCAGCCTTGGCACATTTAGAATAAACTTTTTGAAAAACAACAATGGAATTTTTTACTTTCTGGCCCTTCCTTTCTAATACTGGGTAGAAATACGCAGGGGTTTTCTTTCCTCTTTACAGGTTTTATGTTTTTCTCTTTTACAAGTTTTTCTCCTCACAACTTTTTCTCTTTACAAGTCTCTGATCATCATTCAGAGACCTTTGAAACCTTGTATGTAATGAAAGACCAGATTAACCAGGAAAGTAATTGGGAAAATCAAATGTTGCTTATTGTAAAAATAAGCCTTTTTTTTCCACTTCTGAGATGTATTTTCTTTGTACTTTCACCCTCTTGTCACACGTTGAGCAGAATGGGCTGCTGGGTGACATCACCGCAAGGTGCACAAGCAGCAAGTGTTATTTTCTCTCTTGTTATATCCGTCCTGTTTGTGAGTTATGAATGACAGGGCATTTGGATCCAGTATGGTAACAAAAGGAGGTGATCTGCTACTGCCAGATCACAGGTCTAGCCAAGGACTACGCAGTTCATGTCTCAGATAGCTCCGTACTATCACAGACGCATAAGGAAGGATGCAAAATGGCTTTTGCATGATCATGGATAGGAGGGGGCAGAGGACTCTCTGTTTCCTCTTGCCATGCATTTGTTTAGCTAAGGCCTGGGTGTGGTAGCTGCTTCCTTCTCACCTTAGCTTCTTAACAGAGTCCCTGTTTCCTCTGAAGTGCTATTTTTCTGATAGCACAAGGAACTCTCCTGATCTGTGCAGTTTAGCTGCAACATAAGCTTATTAAAGCCAGAAAAAGGAGAGGAGTTCCTTTAAAAAACTTCTATAGTGTGGTTCTTGTCCTTGCCACCGTAGCTCTGTGCAGTGTCACATAATAGGTGATGTAGTAACTCTTCATCAGCCTTGTGTGCACTGATTCATTTTTACCCACAAGCAAACCTTGTAGCTGCAATGAAGAGGGTCACTTCTGCATATCAACAGGAGAGCAGAGAAGGGAATAAATACATCTTAGGTATACAAATGTTTTTGTTCTTTTGACAACAGGTTTGCTAGAAAATTGCTGAGTTCTGAACTTGGTGAGAGGTTTCTCCCCAGAGGCGTGTTGTAGAAGCCATGCTTGGGCAAAATACATTTATGGGGGAAAGGTTTTTTTCTTTGAGTCCAGGCTTTCTGTTTTTGTCAGTGTCTGTGTTCCTCGGTGCTGAGTGCATCGCTTCTTGCCGTGATCCAGATAGATATGCCACTAGGAAGCTTTTATGGTACAATGTTTGAAGAAAAGGTTGCTTTGCATTGTTTGTTTCTTGCTCTAATTTTAATTAAAAATTCACAGAGGATTTTCTATTCTCTTATTTGTTCAGCTTTAGGCTTTTGTTTGTTGTAAGAAAGGAAGAACATGAAGGGTTTCATATATCCTCTCCTCTGAACAGCTTGTAAATCACCCTGTAAACTTCCTAATGTTTAATGCTTTCTGATGGCAATAGCTCCAGCTTTCTAGTTAGATGATTTTTGTTTTTCCCCAGTTTTCCTCCTGTGGATTTTGGCACTTTGTCACTTGGTTAAGAATACTTACCAGGCTCATAAAGAGCAGGCGGGAGCTGCAGGAAAGCTCGTTGTGTTAGCAGCTGAAGTAGGCCAAGTGCTGGGATCACACAGCCTTGTCACCAGCTTCCCAGCGCAGCCACTATTGCATGTGTGAGGTGGAGGGCGGAAGAATCTCATTTCTGCTCACATTACTCTCAGCCACCATAGTGCAGATCCACCTCGGCCACCTGCTGAGGCTTAGCTCTGTAGACTGAACTGGGAAGCTGTGGTGCACTAGTATGCTGCCAGCCTGGTCAAGGAGGTGGTGGAGGACAGTTGGGACCATCTTCAAATGTTGCTGGTAAATCTGCCAGTGTTCTTCTTCTGGCAGATCTGTGAGCAACCCGTGAAACAGCATCCCTGAATTGTTCTAAGAAATAATCTCTTCTAAATCTGCTCTATGGATGTGTGCTCATCACGCTCAAGAGCACAGTGAGGTCTTTTTCTTGGCGTAGCTGTCGTGAAGAGTCTGTGGGGTTGTCAGACAACACCAGAAATTGCTCTTCCTTGTCAAGAAGTTCAGAGGTCAGCCTAGCATCCGAAATGGCCATTTTAATTCAACCCCATTAATATTGTGCATGGAGAGAGTTGTATGTAAAGTAAGCATTGACAGCATTTTACATTCTCAGAATGATAAATTTGACATTTGTTCTTAAAAGTTGGACAGTTTATTTGTTTAATGATGCATTGTTAGCTTAAAAAACACCAGCTAATATTTAATGACGGCTCTTAATGCAATGGCAAGCATCTTAGTTTTCAGACTAATGATAATCAGAAACAGCTAGAACAGTACAAATAAATGCTACCTAGCTCTTAATTTCAATTCTTGTTTTAACAGACAAGAGGTTTTTGTTACCTCAGTCATGTCCTTCTTCCCGTTCTTTTCCACTGGGCGTTGCAATCTTCTGATCCACAATGCCAGCTATGTCAGTAGCCTGGAATAGCTGGATATGCTGTGTCCCGGTGAAGGGTGGTACCTGTGGGGGGTTTCCACTGAAAAATGAAAGAAACTCTTGCATAGTATTGGAGGACAGCCTGTGACATTTCTCTGTAACAGAAAACAGCAAGCCCTCTGCCAAAATCAAATTAGCCCTCTCCTTAGAGCTTGCTTAGCAAAACTCTTAGGGTAAAATAGTTTCTTTTTATTGGAAAAATGAAGGAGGTAATTTTACATGGAAGGACTTTAGCTTTCCCATGTTTCACTGATAGTGTTGAAGAATTACACAGGGTTTCCAAACTGTGTAGTTCTAGGTGAGTTTAATCTACCCAGTGTCTCGAGATTTATTCGTATCAGGAACTGTATTTTACTGGTACTTTCTTCAGGGTATAACTATATCCTAAAGAAGGGGATCATCTTGGACAGACTAGCAAGGTTGTCATTCAAGAAGCTTAAACCTTCTCCCCTATGCAATTAGGGAACATGCTCAGTGCTGACCGCCTAACCCTGCCAGTTACGCTTCGCTGAGGAGTAGCTTGTCAAATGTCACATTTTAGCCTGAAAACTCCAATTCCTGAGTGCTCTTTAAGATGAGTAGCTGCTGCAAGGAGATTTATTTCCTTCAGTAAAGAACCTGCTGAATGCCACAGCCACAAGGTTACTGGGTCTTAGAAAGCTTTTAGGGCTCCAGTCCATCATCAAATAGGGATGTACCTGTCTGCTTGGCCCAACAGCAGCCAAATTCTAGTTTAAGGTGGTGGTTGTTTGGCTGAGAAATAGTGACAGAAAGTGGGGGAATTTTCTTACTGCAATTCATTTATTTGTAAAAAAAAAAAAAAAGTGCTTTCTCCTACCTTGAATCACAGGCTCATTTAGGTTGGAAAGGACCTTTAAAGTCACTGTGTTCAGTTGTTAATGCAGCACTGCCAGCTGCCCGCTGAACCATGGCCCTCAGCACCACATCTCCGCAGCTTTGAAACCCCTCCAGGGATGGGGACTCCACCCCTTCCTGGGCAGCCTGAGCCAGGCCTTGACAACATTTCCCTTTGTCCTTTCTCTTGTTCGTTGATCGAAGGGACCAACCCCACATTGCTCCATACTCCTTTCAGGGAGCTGTAGAATCGAGAAGAGTCGCAGGAACAAAGTCAGCAAGCAGCACTCCTCCTCCTGGTCTCCTGGAAGGACTCTCTGCTGGAGCTGGGTCTGTGCTGCAGAGCTGTCCTTCTCAGTGCTGTGTGATAGATCTGTCCCTGCTGGGCACCTTTGAAATAAAATGGGAATTACAGCTGTTAGCTCCACGCTTCTCTCTGACCACTTTGTCTCAGGTGGTAGCAACAGGCATCCTCTTTTGTGATTTTACTGTACAGAAGAATTTAATGTGAGTGCTTAGTATTCATTTATTTAAATGAGATCGGTTAACATATTTGATTCCAACTCCCATAGAGGGGGACCATTAACACCTCATTCCTAACAATGGATCTACAAAACTCCGTGCATATCAAGTAGCATCTGGAAATTGCCTCTGCTTGCAAGTTGGCCACTAGGCTGTCCTTACTGCTGCTACCTTCTAATAGCTGAGCAGAAGAGCCTGCTCTTCCAGGAGATCTCTGCAGAACCATTAGAGAGCAATTTTGTAAAGTCTGTTGCCTGCGTGGTCTCGACCGTGATCGGCAGCGCGTGCACCTGACTGAGCAGCTGGGTCTGCTCAGGAAAGCACGGACAGCGCCGTGACCTGGCTGCAACGGGCTGAGATTTGGTTTGGGCACCAGCAAAGGGTTAACGCCTTTACTGGAAGGTTTGAAAGCAAGACTGACAGTGGCCTGCTAAGGAGTGAGCTCCACATGTAAGGAAGCCACAGATAACAGCAGGTGAAACTGTAACAAGCAATAATTGCAGGCCAGTTACCTTCTGATTTTTTTTTTTTATTTCCCAATTGTCCATCAGTGAATTTGAAATAAAAGAAAAAGTCTTTCCCCAGCACAGAGACTATTGATAAACTTCTAAGGCAGAAAGTTTGTAGAACAGCTTCTTGAAGTAGCAGCGTATCTAATGTTTATTGCATTTACTGGTAAGCTTGGAACTTTTCTTAATAGGATGGTCAGGAATCAGTCAAACAGAGAAACTATAGCCTGGGAAAAAAAAGCACCCTTTTGTTCTCTTTTATTGGTTTGAATTTTCTCCAAGTGAGTAAGTCAAGCTGAACAGGAAGTCTTGAAAGCATTTGTTCTCTTGCTCGTCTGAACTTGGCTGCTTTGCAGTGCTAAAGTCCCAAATCAGCAGCTGAAGAGGTGAGATTTAAAAACTGTGTCTACAGTTTGAATTAAATCAGCATTTCAAAAACTGAATTTCTGTGTTAGAAATGAGAGAAGCTGCTTCTTCCTCGGTTCAAGTCGGCAGCCTCATCTTGGTGATGTTCCCTTCCTCCTAAGTTTCATATTTGCCTTGTATTTTCATTCTTCAAGGATTTGGTGCTTTTCAGCTTCCCAGTGTTCTCTAATACGTTTAGAGTTTTAAAAAGTTGTTGTTTTATTTCTAAGAATCCTCAACTGCTTGGAATAAAAATAATTTGGATTCTATCGGGGAGAGAGAGAGAGGGAGAGAGGGAGGGAGGGAGAAGCGTTTGTTCCTTTGTGCTTCTTGATGCACAGCATGTGTAGACCTAGAGATCTGTGGTGCTGGTTTTTGCTCTAGCTTTCATGAGGAAGTGGAGATGTGCTGGGGACCATGTCTTCATCTTCTGGCTTCCAGCTCTGATCTCTTGTACTGTGCCACGTAGAAAAGGAAAGAAACAGAAAAACCTGAGCACATCCTCCAAGTAAGTTGAGCTGAGTAAGGCACATGGTTGACTTTGCTCTCTAAGGTGTTAGCTGTGGTTGCATTTCCTTGACTCACAGTTGCCCAGCACAGATTGATGCCCACACCTCATTTCTTTCCAGTCTGTAGTGTACGGTCTCCTGTTAAAAAAGTTAAACCTGCCCTGCTGCTTTATGTAGCTTTGTTTTCCACAATATAATGCCCCACTTAAGAATTTTGTTGTTCTCATCAAAATGACACAGAGTGACTTAAGTTCTGTGAGAAAACATAGTGAAGCTGACAGCTTGTTTGCTACTCGTGAAGTAGAATATTGATAAAAATGTAGAATGGGTTGTCTTTGATGAGGTGGCTTAAATATATGCTACCAACAACATGTAAGGCAATAATCAGTCATTTTGAGCTCGACTGAGTCATTTTAGGAGTGAAATAAACCTGACTTTTATGAGGAACAGTCATACAGGAGATAGCTCAATGTGTGTGTTTTAATTGTTACTGCTTTTCTCTCTTTTTAGGAGGTTTCAGAACATTTACTGTTTTTTTACATCAATTCACTGGTGTGCTGGGGACTGAGGCTTTATGTACGAAGAAGAGCAACTGGATAAGAGCCAAAAAGAAAAACACATGCACATTTTTAATTTTATAGCCTACAAGAAATACATAATTCTCTATTCTGCTAATTAACCTCTTCTGCAATCTAGTTTGCATTCAGGAAGTGAAGGGGCTGAAAAAAGATCTCAGTGCCCAAATGCAGTGGGATTCTTCGGAATGAGTGGAAGTCCAGCACACTGATAATAAGTGGTGGTGTTGGATGTTTTTGGTCTGGGTGGGATTTTGTTTCTTTGGTTTTTTTTTTAAAGATTCATAATTTTATTTTAATTTTGTTGCTAAATACTCTTGCCTATATGTACTTGGAGTGGTATTGCCCTTTGATTTTTCACAAAACTTTGCTCGACTACTGGGTGTTTTAAAACATGATCACCCCAGCCTGGTAGGATTACTTTTAAGTAGTTTTGAAAATATGAAACTTGCTTAAATACAAAAGAATAGTAATGAAACCTGTTCTACTTCCTGAGTAAAACTGTGTGCACATCATGTAAAAACTCAAGAACATCTTGCAAGTGAATCAAATAATTGATAGGTGTTTGCCAAAACCAAACAAAATGCTTGATCATCTCATTCTGGGGATGTGACTGTTGCTCAGGTGCCTTCCACCACTCTGTTTAGAAGCAGGCAGAACTGTGGAAGGAACATTAGCAGGCAGAAAGTGTAGTAGTAATTTATACCCCAAGGAGAGATCTTGGGAAACACACAGTGAAGTATTTCATCGCTTCTTGAAGAGGAAGAATTCATTATGTTTTCCTCAGTGCTGATTCAGATTATTCCCTTCAAATAATTATTTGCTCCAAGATGGTTTTGCTTCTTCAAGAAAAGCCTGAGTAGTATCTCCCTGGGTGCTTCTTTTAGGTTTTGTTTAGGTTTGTTTAGGGTCGATTCCTATTTGTCTTCCAGATGTCTTCATTTTTGCTCTCCAAGAAGTTGTTGTTCAGTTTTTTCCCAGTAACTTTACATTTGTCTCATTGGAGGAGACTGATTTGATTTCACAAGGTACAGAAAGTAACACAACAATCAGATATGCACATCTGTGAAATATGAAAGTTTGTAAAAGAGGGAGTCTGGTCCTTGTGTCTCTCTCTGAATGTGTTTTAATTATCAAGGGCCTGTGCTAGGAACGTAATATCTAACCAGGATATTTTGCAAAACCAAGTAAACAAAATATTACACGTATCGTAAAGATTGCTTGCCAAAGGTAACCTGAGATGGAAAAAAAATGCCCTTTATATAATTGATGGAAAGAGAAGAAAAAAATTCTTATCTGCCCCTAGCATTATACCATTTGAATGTGATTCATACTTAAGGCTCTGCGTATTTCTTTTATACTTACTATGTGACTTTTATTTGTGCTGTCCTGTTTGCTTATGAACTGCATTCATACATTTGTTTTAATCTCTATTTGTCTCCTAAATACATATTTTAAATATATTTTGTATTTATAGACAAATGACTATTTGGTGTCCTTTGTAGTTCCCATCTGTTCCTTTTGAAGTTAAAATAGCAATTCAAGTTCACAGAAGTGAAAGCAGTTAATCAAAATAGTTACCTACAGCATTATTACATGGCAAAGGAAGGCTTGAGTTGGAGCTTTTTCTCTCTGTCATCCTTGGCACTTTTGGATTTGAAATCTCTCATCTTCTTCTAAAGGTGAATGAAGCCACTAGAGAGAAAGAAAGGAATTGGAGTTCCTGCATGGCAGGGTGTAGGCTCAGGGCAGCCCCTTCGACCTGGGACAGATGCTCTCTGGTAACTCCAAATAGGATGTACAAGGGTTGGAAGCCCTTGTTGGTCAGTTTAGGGCGAGCTGTCCTGGCCACTCCTCCCCACAGGGGTGGACTTTCTGCACCCTCAATGCACTGCACAGGATTTAGCAGTGACCGTGCTTTGCCCACACCTGCCCTTGGCAGAAACTCTAAACATCGAGCATTACCACTGCCAGAAGCAGACACTGTCTGCAAAAATACGCTTTTAACTTTCAAAAGTGCAGTTACTTAGAAGAGGCTGAGCTGAAAACTGAAATCACTCAACAGAATCCTTCTGTTCCAACTCAAACCAGGACACTCCAGTTCCAATCCATCTGCTTGATATCTCCTACTTGAAGTTTTTCATTCAGTGTCCATTGCTCTACATGTATAGATAAACAATGCTGGGAGTCATACATCACTTTTTTGGTTTTAATTACACAACTGTCTATTTATCTGAGTATATTTGATCTTGTTTTTCTCTCCTTCTGTAGTCTTCTTTAGGAAACTACATTGGTTTTAGGTTCTCTCTTCTGGTGAATTAGCTCTGAGAGGTGGGGAGCAGCAGACCCAAAGGATGGGTCCATGGGAGGACACTCTTCACAGCATGATTGTGGTTTATTTTCGGGATAGTCTAGTGGAATATCAGGAATAAGCCTCTTCTGTCTGGAGTTAAATGTACTTGGGCCATCATAAAGGAGGCATTCATGTCCAGAAGAAGAGTTTCTTGGGGAAACAAAAAGTAAAGGTTTACTGAATTCTCAGAGTTTTATAGTTAGTCTCTTGCTTGTTTGGTTGGGATTTTTTAACTGCTTTCACCCTCGGGTACTTGGGAAAAATTAGGAACTGGCTGTATCCTCATGCTCAGCTGAAACACAGTCATTCCCTTCTTCCCTTTTACCAGAAGGTAGCACCAGCTGCTGAAGATAGTCAGGTTTAAGATTAGCTGATGTCTGCTGGAGGCAGCACTGGAGCAGCCACTGCACAACCGAACGCTCCAGCAGAGGGGCTGGTTGGTGGCAGCAGAGCCCCTGCACTCTTGGAGCACAATGAAGGGTGGCCTTCAGGGCCCCAGCTGGGCTGTTTCCAGCTTCTCCTCTGGAACTACGGTCTTCTTCAGGAATGGCAACATGGAGATGTTTTCCAATTGCCCCTTGTCCTGTTGAGAACTGATGTCTGAGAAAGGTGAGAGCAACCACTTCTTAACCAGAATGCCGTAGTTTGGAACAAGCTGTGTGAAGGAATTGTGTTGATTTTTTTCTTTTTCTTCTGTTGTGGCGCATAAATGAGAAGAGGTTGGCAGCATTTATTGCTGTAGAAAGAGCAACAATGTAGGAATTACAAAAGAGGACTTGACAAACATGTAAAGTGGTTTTTAATTTCAGACACCCTGGAGCACGATGCATTTGAAAATTTTTAATTGAGAGCTTGAAGTCTGATAGATTTAATTGCAAAAGATAGTTGAAGTCCTGAGCCCAGTGAGTACAAACAAGAATGTATATATAGTTTTGAAGCTTTCTTCCTAATGTTAGAGAGCCACCATGTGCATACTGCCTGCCTTGTTTGTATCATTTATGCTTTGACCCCCTCCCTCCACAAGTGACCGAGTTAATCTCTTAATTGTCATAGCCTATATTTTTGTATCTTGGAAGCTATAAAATGAATATATTAAAAGAATATGAGGTGGGGAATTCATAAGCCTCAGGCCAGCCACATAACTGCAGGAACCACACAGGGCTTTTTTGTCTGCCAAGGTGCAGGCTGATAGCTCTTCATGCAAGTACCACGTGCTGTCAGCTGTCAGGCTAAAATTGCTCTGCCGCGTCCTGAACAGGGTTATAACACATTTCTTCAGACAGCAAAATTCTGAGTTTCTCTTATCTGAGGTTTTTGGGGATGGTGTCTTTTTTTGTCCTTTGTTAGGCTCACTTTATAAATAGATTTCTTTCAGATTTACTTGGATTTTCCAGCAGATAAATTGCATATATATGTCATCGCCTTACTTAAGTGCAGGGTTTGGGGGTTGTGTCTTTGTTCCTGTGCTGGCACAGTCTGTTCAAACGCTGTTCTTCTACACCTCTGGTTACTCATTTAAATAAATAGGTCTGCACAACTCATCAGGACCATCTCTGTGTCAGCAGACATATGTATCCCTCTGGTAAACGGTGTATTCTTCGTTTAGAAGGTTTATTTTATTAGTATTGTGTTCTTAGGCGGTGGTTGAAGCTCGGAGAGCTTAGTGCTGGTGATGGTTCTGCCTACAAGGATAGATATAAGAAGGTTTTTCCTTCATGCTGGTCCTTGAAAGTTTCTCTGTTCAGAGGAATATTTTTAATTACTCTTTATAATGTTGTAAAACTTCTTTTAGGATTGTAGAGACAGTTGCAGATAGAGAAGGAATCTTATCTTTAAGCCAGGAAAAATTATCAACTTGGGAGCTGAGCTGAGTTAGAAGTACTGATGTTAGAAGAAGACCAAAAGATGGACAGATTTGTTCCCGGGTACTGGTTGCTGGGCCAGTTACTGCCCATGTTACCCTGCTGTCTGAAGTTTCCAGGTGGTCTCCAGGTGTTGACCCAAGTAAAGAACTGCTAAAATAAATGTAAGAAACTGTAAGAATAGGTTTTGTTCTATTAAGTTTTATTATCAAATGTCTCTTCTGTTCAAAATACCATGGTTAGGGAGATAGTTGGAAAACTAATTATACATCTAACAGAGAGATAGTTAATGATAAATCATGCGAAGTAAAAACCTCCTCCTGTTTTCCCAAATAATAGCAGCTTTTATAGCAAAACTTCAGAGCACTGCTTTACCTTACTTCCCAATAATCTAGGAGTGAAACACTGGTGCTGATATTCCAGCATCCTCTCCATCCAACGAGCTGCTAACCATGTGATTTGATATATGCAGCCTTTTCTAAATATGTGTGCACGCTGGATGGCTAAAAGTTTTCTCAAATGGTTTGAAAAAAGCAATCCTATCATATTAGTGTCTTATTTATCTGTTGTGCTTTCCAGAAGATCAAAGCTTTATAATTTCTTGGAAATATCTAAGAATTACACGGTTAACTTAATGAAGGTTTTTGCTCCTCCAGTGAGTACAAACATCATTAGTATTGAAAGATTATTACTGAAATACAGGCTTCACTGAGTAACAAGCCTTAGTGTAGCTATTTTGTGCAATATTCCTTTCAAAATGCAATTAGTGAAAGTACTTTTCTCATAAATAGCTTGTATAGGGCTGGTCAAAATAACAAACCTTTTTTTTAAGAAATTAAATAGTTGCAGTCTACACATTAGCTTCTGAAGGGTGGGTTGTAGGTTTTTTCTGTTAAAATCAAGACATTGTGGGAGGAAATAGATAAAAATAAGTAAGTGGAAAAGGAGGAATAGAAGTAACTAATGAACTGCTTTGTGTTTGTGTGTTTTTATGGTGAAACTACTAAACTAATTTTGAAAAAAAAATTCAAAACCTCAGCCTGACATAACATGGCCTTGCTTCTGTGGTGCTGCCATTTTTATGGAGAACAGGGTATGGACATTTCACTGATTAATGATTCTCTCTTCCCACACTGCCTTCCTTATATGCTGTAAATTGTTTCTTTTAGTTGACTAGCCAGTGAATGCAGAGACTCTGTGGTGGGTAGCAATGGAAAGGAGGAGAATTTGTTTTCCAGTCAACTAAGTACTGAGAAATGCTGCAGAATTCTCTAAGATTTTACTTAATCTGCTGGAGCAATTGGGCCATACTTTTTCCTTTTTATTCCAATATTCCGTGTAAGGTTCTGTAGTTTCACTGGAAATAATCCAGTTCATACATGAAAGCTGCTGTTGGAAAGAAGTAGGTTAAGGATTTAGGTCAGATTTGATGTATATCCACCTATGTGAAGTACTTTATGGCCGTCACGAGATGAGAGCTCAGGGTTCAGCAGTGCTGTCCTGAGATACGGTGGACTTTGAAGGTTACCATTTTTGACAGGTATCTGTTGGAGTTGCTGGATCCTTGCCTTGAGGAGCTGAGATCTAAAGATACCCTACTGGTGATGTCTTGTGGGCTTTTTTTAGGATTTTTTTTTCCTTTTGTCTTTATAAATTTCCTCTTTTAGTCCTAACAGCTCTTACCCTCATCTCACTTAACTTCCCTCTTCTCCCTCTTCACAGTGATGCAGAAAATTACATCATCTTAATGACAATTTAGAGACCTTTTTTCAGGTTAAAATTCCTTTAATAGAGAGCTGATGGCTTATAAATAGCCAGCAAATCCTGGCCATTAGGCTCCTGTTATTTACTGGTGACATGTTCTTAGAACAGTTGGCTATTTTCATTATCGTACCCGGTCATCGCATATTATTTTATTATTTTGACAGTTATGCTGCAGTGGGGATGATGTTTTCTTGCTCTCTATTACACCTCAAAGGAGAGTGGCAGTTACTCAAGCAGAAGGCTGATGTTCCTGATTTTCTAGCTTCTTATCTTAGATAAATTGGCACTAAAGGTATTTGGTGACCTTGAACACTGGTGCATTTCTGACTTGTTCTATAGATCATTCCAGGAATGACATGAGCTAAAGACTGAACTTCCTAAGGTATGTTTGAAAGAATCAGAAGAGCTTATCTCAGATTTTTGTTATGTTTGTCATTACTGGGATTAATCCTATCCACTCGCACTATGTTCCTTCAAGATCAAAGCCATTGCTAATCATTAAAAAGCCAACATACGTACGGCTCAAGTGAATGCAGAAAGGAACACACATTTTAAAGAAAACAAATCCTAAAAGAGCAGTACTGCAAAACTGTGCTTCCCACACATTCCCGTTTGATTGTCACTTGATATTAAGTGGCAAAGCCTAATCCCCCTTGTGAGACGCCTTAGTCCCCTCTCCCCTTGTTCCCCCTTCAGAATATATAACATTTAAATCCATTGCTGGTGAATGAAGCTATTTCTAACCTGTTTTCAGTACTAATCTCACTTAACCTGCTTTTAGTATGCATTGGGCAGAAACAGTGTAATTTAGGAGTTAGGAGATTTTGCAGTGGGAATGGGGAGGCAGTAACTGATTCCCATACTTCCCACACATCACATCTAAAAGAATGGTGTGGTAGGTGATATACAGGCTTTGCTTCTCTTGCTAAACGTGGCACGAAACACAGAGTATCAAAGTTACTAACCAGGGTTTATATTAACTGCTATTATATTATATTATATTAACTACTAACCAGGGTTTATATTAACTGCCTGCTTCACCTTTGGGCAAAGGGTATTTGGGTGATGATGGTGAATTTTCTGTTTTAAAGGACTTTTTTTTGGTAGTGTTGGCTGAGTGGCAGGAAGGGACCAAAGATCTGAGAAGTCTGGGCTCTGAGTCTGGAACTGATTTGCTGCTTGCTGAATTTGCTCTATGGAACTTAAAATTCATGATGACTGTGGTACACTGTGAAAAACATTTTACAATTAAGGTAGTTTTATGAGAAACGTATCCAGTGTATCTTCATTTTGAGTTTGGTTTATAGCTGAAGAGGTGTATGCAGTGTAAGAGAGAATCAACCTTTACCTTTGAAGACTAAAACTAAAAGGAGAGTTACGCCAGGCACTGGCTGTGCCGATGTGGTTACACTTGTTCTCCCAACAGTTCTTTCTGAACGTGCTCCCTTTTGGCTCTAACACATCCAATAGAAGAGCCAAAATTTACTAAAAGCTTAAATTTTGTTTTCTGAGAGCACTGCAGATGGTAGAGGCTTTCGTGTAACCACTGACTTGCATCCCAGCAGAGGTGGTGTCAGTGGTGTTCAGTTTCTGATATCACTTAGGCAGAACAAAGCAAACTTTAAAGTTGAGGTGTGGCCATCTTTTTTTTTTTTGAAGTATTTAATGTATTTTAATAAAGAGTACCCTGAAAGTAGCTGTCAATTTGCAAAGCAGCTTACAAAAGCACAGAAATGCATACAGTGAAGGAAATGACAAGGAGGTGTTATGTCATGGCTCCAGATTTAGTTGGTGAGTTCTGCCTACAAATATGGATGTGAACATAGAAGAAAATTTTGTACTGGTTCCCCTTATGATTCTGCATATTCAGACTTTTACTACGTAATCCTGGGTTCGGATTTACTAGGATGAATTTTGTAAAATGAATATTGAATTCAAAATCATGAAAACTTTGGCCAAGAAAATTAGCCTGGATTGGGACAATTTTAGGTTTACAACAACAAATGCCCATTAAGACAAAGCATTTAATTGAAATCAAGACAATATGTGAAATAAATTAGTAATGGAAATGTGACTTCTTTGTTTACTCTGCTCCTGTCTAGTTCCTTGGCATTGTCTGATAGTCCATGACTGTAGAGATGAACTGGATTTGATGTTTAACTCTTTTACCACCGCGCACTCGGGTACAGGGAGATGCTATTGTTGGGTTAGATTGTGCACCTTGTTGAGTTTGGGTAAATGGTTTGAAAACTTGTCAGAAAATGTCATGAAATGAACTGCAGCCAACTGCACCCGATTCCGATTAATTGGAGTTCACTGGATTAGAAGAATGGGGTGGTTTGGATTGTGCCAGTCATATCTGTAGACAAAACCTAAGCTTTTGATTTTGTTTGCTACGTTTTGAAAGGAACACTTTCTATCAGACAGCAAACGTTCTTTGTGATGTTGACCCTATTTTCACTCTCTGCAATATTTTAGCCTTCTGATATTTTCTCTCCTTGAAAGAAAGTCAACTCTATCAAAATCTAAGCCTGCTCTTCAGTTTCTCTTTCCATTTGCTCTTTACAAATGAACAATGATTCTGAAGATTTCTTGTCTTCTAAATCATTCAACTATGAGGCAATTAAATTTTCCATGGTAGGAGCAGGTAGCAGATTACCTGTAGAATGGTGTTCTGTTTCCTCTAAAGTTGATTGAAACAGAGACACTTTGGACATGCTGAGAAATGAGAACTTTAAGAAGAAACCACTTCAGATGGTGAATATGTTATTTTGGCTTTGATAACTTTCACATGTGATAGAGTTAAGAGAAAAATTGATGGCAAGTAATATCTTAATTCAGAGAGAAATGTGTATGTTGACTGAGCAGCAGAAAAACTACATACAGATCCCTCCCACTTAAGGTCCATCTGTTAGCCTTGGAAATAATGCAGTGGTGGAGCTTTGGATTTCTAATAGGGTTTTTTTTTTACTTTTCTGAAGAGATGTGTTTTGATGGCTCATGTCTATTAATGCAGCATCTTTAAGTGAAACGTGAATCCTACACCAACACTCAGGGTTGAACTTAAGAGTTCTGTGAGGTATAGGACATCAGAGTCTTCATTTTCCAGTGTAAATGAAGCCATCTGAGCACAAAGGCCCAGCTTTTCATCCAAACACTTGTTAGCACGAGGGTCACAAAGTTGAATAAGTCCCTGTAGCTGCTGAGAGGGCAGCTTCTGGAAGTGCCAGACCGGGTTTTGTCTCTCCTCTTTTATTCCAAGGCATTCCTTACAAATATTCAGGCTTCCTTTATACTTCTTAAACTGACTTCTCCTTTTTCTGAGGAGTCTTTCTGTAATTCACTGGTTCCTCTATAATTTAACTGACGTTGGCAGTAAACCTCTCATTTCCTCCGTCGTATAAAAACTCTCATGTAAGAACATCCGACATACATATTTCACATATATACAAATAAAGTTAAACTTCTCACTCACTGTGTTTTCTAAAATAAAGTTTTGTAGCAATTTCTAATTGCTGCTGTGGGCTACAATTATATGCATTGTAATAATATCATTGGTGTAATCAAGAAACTTTTCCCTTCACTCGACTGAAAACTCTGTTTATGTCCATGCAGCTCTTCTTTCCTCTGTAGTCTTATTGGGAATATGAAAAAGTCTGGTTTGGTTTGGGTTTTTTTAACAAATTGTAAAACTCAGAATTTCCTGAACCCTTTTGCCTTGCGTTTTGCATGAACAAATTGCTGACCTGCTCAAAAATTGCCTTTGCTAATTAAATAGAATACTCTCTGCATTTCAGCACTACCATGTGCAGTGGCACTTCATTGTTTTGTTAGAAGTTCAGGTTCTGAGTTGTTGTGAGAATTTTCACACCACGTAATGTATGCCAGTTATTGGCCTCAGCTCAGTGTATGTATCCGTCCGTATTTCAGAGCTGAGGAGGTATCTTTAAAACGTGGTTGACTTTACAATGCGTGCTGTGGAAACTACAGGAACCAGACTCTTCTTTGGTCTTTTCCATTTTTCTTTTTCGATTGCAATATTAGTTTGTTTGATTTGACAAGTCCTGATGACCAAAATGTGATGCTGAAAGGCTTGAATAATAGCTCAGCTGATTTTGTCCTTTTGGGAGAGAAATATGCCAGAGACAAGCTGTCCTCTGTGGCAATCCTATTAGGAAGATTGAGAAATGAATAGAGCTATTAGAAAACCCAGTTAGAATGTATATCGGAAGAATTATGGCTCTGCCCACAGGGGTGAAAAGCAATGACTCCATTTAGATTTTCAGAATTATGGTTTCTAGAAATGTCGCAGAGGAGTAACGAAGACTCCATCTTCATCGGTCATCCCATAATTGGCTGCACTACTGTCAAGGTTCACAAGACTCCTAATGTTGTCGTCATTAGTCTCAAACTTCCAAGACAAAGATAAGATTTTTGCTATGACATATAATCAAAAAGATATTACTTTTTCAAGATAAATAGCTCGTTCTATTCTCTGATCTGGATCTAATAAACTAAGATCAAAAGCAAGCGGTTTTTTGCCGTTATGAAATGCTACTTTTGGAAGAGAAGTCAAAGCTTACTCTGTTTCTTCACTACTGCAATTCTGCAAAAATGGACCTTACCAAAGACTATCTGTTGTTCTTATTTCTTGCTTATGCTTTAGAATTAATGATTTCTGATAAAAGTGCTGAACAGTTGCTGTCAGAAAATTCAGCACAATTTGGGTTTAGAGTGCTCTGACTTCCTGGCTAAGTCCTTTGCCCGCTTGCTCTGCTGCACAGAAAACAAGGGATGGACTGGGAAGCTGATCCATGGACCACAGATTGGTCAATTCTCCATTAGGGCTCAGCTGCAATCACAGCCATCTTCTGGAGCTGATTCCCCCTTTGTGATTTTTTTGTGTGCACCTGCTGCACCTTGGCTGTAAAATGTTAGTAGAGGTGCAGGTAACAGTGAATAGCTTGTCACAAGTTTTGGCTGTGGCTGAGTTATTTGTACAGTTCAGTTTTATGCTCTGCCTTGCTCACTGGTAGGTTTAGCTTCCAGTGTTGCGTTTAAGGAGTTTTCTGGGATCTCTGCATTACAGTATCAGTGAAAGTGAGGTCATGTCACCTGACGTGGCAGTTGGGTGTCAGTCTCTGTTCTCAGTGTGGTCTGAGACTTCGTGGAGTTATTTGCAAATTTGGGGAATATAAAAAAGATCCAGGGCACGAGGCAGGAGCAGATGATTATAGAATTACGTAAGCTTAAATACATTTTGGGCTTACATAATTTCTGTTCAGAAAGAATCAATTATCTCAGTTAATAGTGCATCACTTGTTTATCTTTTGTACCTTATGTAAAAGACCGGGTTTAGCTTCTATTTAACCGTGACACATTTGATCCTGATTTCATTTTTTTTCTTCTGCTCCGATTGTCTGTTTCCAATGTCACATACAAGGCATATTATTACAGATTGACATCATAATTAAGGGGTAAATGATAAGGCTTAATTTTATTCTGAGCCCACAGGGCCTGAATTAGAGAACTTGTGAAGAGTGCTAACATCTTTCCCATTTCCAAATACGATTCGTTGATTACCAAAAGGAAACATTATTGAGGCCAGCAATAGAAATTTTTCTAGTTTGGGATCCAGTTGGTAATAATCTTTGTAGCTAGTTTGCCTGTATCACTTGATTTCAAAGTGCATTGAGTGTTCTCTGCTCTCTGCTCTTTATTTTTTATGACCAGCTTAACTCTTGTCACCAGCCTTAACCAGAGACTTGTCTATGAGGAAAATATTGTGATGCAATGTTTAATCCAATTTAAATTTAAAATGGCTGTTTAAGTTTATTTTGTTCTTTAATTCTGTTTTATATTTAGTTTTGGATTCCATCCGAGGATAGCTGCCCCATGACAAATGTTCTCATGCACAGGGTAAAGCAGTTTGAATGGTGCATTGCTACAATTGAGAAGTGAAGGACAACTCCAGACTAACTCTGATCTGTAAGTACTCTTCAGGTTGTTTTGAGATTTTGAATAGGTTTTAGTAACAAGATTTATGGAATTCATGCAACTGCTGTTGAATATATTGGTTTAGAAGGGCAGAATGGCAATTAAACTTAGATGATTGTTGATTATAATAGAGAGTTAAGTTGTTATAGCAACTGAAGCTCTCATCTTAGCACTGTGCACAGAAAAGCACATACTAAAGAAAAAAAGAGAAAAAAAGATCTTTTCCTTTCTCCCAATAGTCTGTAATCATAATTATCATAATTGATATTCAGATATTTTCCTTTTGCGGTTTCTGGTACTTAAACATTACTATGCAAATACAATTAATTCTGCAATCATCAGACTTCCTTCACTGCAATAATGCTATTTGTTAAGCTAATACTGGATTGCAGTTCTCTTTATCATTTTAACCGGTTAAATAAAAAAAATATGTAATTCTTTCAGTCCTTTTACAATTTAGAGTGAGATGAGGTTTTGTTATTTTTCATTCCTTTTCAAGTGTTAAGGAGCTGTAACGCTGCAGTCTGTCGTGCTGGTATTAAGGCTTGGTATCTTCTGCTGATTATAAACCATAACAGTGCAATTAGTCAACAGCAGTTAATGGAAAGCGAAGGCAGGAATGTTTTCTGTGTGCTCAATGTATTGGGTTAGATTAGAAGGCATTACAAATGCAAGCCCAAGACTTCTATTCCAATTTATGCCAGCTGATTATTTGGACCTATCCGATGTTTTTCATCAAATTATGGGTGTCCTGGGGAGTCTTTCAGGGAATATCTTAATCAGCTGGCAACGCTTTGGATGTTCTGTGTATGTGACACAGTTGAAAATTAGAAAAATCTCAAATTTATTTCCTCTTCTGCCCCTGGTCAGAGACGTTAGCTACGGTATGGATGAGGAAGAGCCATGATTCGCTGTCTGGGGAAGACTTCGATCCTATAACGTGTGTGTGTCCCTTTTTAATTCTTTTTCTTCCCTTTTTCTTTTCTTTTATTCTTTTTTTTTTGTCCCTGCAGTACAGCTGGGTTGTCTCTGATTTATTACCAATTCTTTTAACCTGCCCAAGATTGGAAGAGTACAGTTCCATGTGGAATAAGCAACAAGTCTTTAATAACATTTTCACGGAGTGATTTCTGAATGACTCCTCTCCTTGAATTAATGGCACTATAGAATAGCAGTATTTTTCTTCTAAGTTGGTCATCAGATGATGGGAATATGGGAATATTGGAGTCTGTTAGGCACAGGAAATTCTATTTGGACTTCTGCCTCCTTTTGGTTAAAAGCAGAGGCACTTTCCTACTTCATTTTACAACTACTGTGTTGTTGTTTTTAACCAAGAGGTCAAGAGAAGTTAGTTTTATGTGAATGAAATGAAGAGCACTCGGAGTTTTGATTTTCTTAACGCACAATTATTTCTTTTGCATATGTTTGCCATTTCTAAATAGAACCATTTTAGGCTAGTTAGTGCTATTGAGCTCTGAAATGTCAACTAATAGTTTTAATTACTTGCTCATGATCCTCTCAAAGGTAGTTTGAAAGCAAATGAAGGCATGCTCTCTATTAAAACAGATGAGATTTAGACAAATCCAAAGAAAGCCTAATTTTCAAGCTGTAGGAATTTAATGTTTAGGTAAAGTGGGTGAGTGGACTGTTCTGTGGCACCAGGTCTAGCCAGGCTGGACTGTGCCATTACAATACCTACCAGCAGCAGATTAGTTAACTCTGACCATTAGAAACCCTTATCACTGGAGTTTGGATTTTGCTATAAAAATTTGTTCCAGGCTAAAAATTAAATTCAGCAATTCCCAACATAGGAAACTTTCAGTTATATTTAAGATATACACAAAAAGCAGATTTGCTTACACATCCATTACATCTACACCCATAGTTCTCCTCTAGCTCAGTATTTTATGTGCTATGAACTAAGGGCTCTGAAGGTAGATTGTGAATCTTGTGTTTGCTAGGTTAGAGTCTGGTTTTCTATCTGCTCCACATTTTCTTCAGGTCTTTTATGGAGCATTTAAATTATGTCTGTGCAAAGTTAAAAGTATCTTATTTCCTCAGATTTAACTTTATGGTTTCCATTTCTAATAATTTTCTTTTTCTTGAAGTGTGATAACCTCATTCAGGGCCATCTGCTATTGAGGTCTCCATAGCTTCTGAGCCAGCGGATTCCCATATTCCTCGAGCTCTGATCCCTGTCTCCCTGAGTACAGGCAGACCGCTGCCTCGTGCCTGCATTTGCTCAGGGTTTTATGTACCACAGAGCTCTATTTGCAATACCTACCTCAGGTTACAAGCTGAACATTGGAATTTAGTACACTAAGAGGTAGAGATTCAAAATAAATGACACCTGCTGTGCCTTGGAAGTACAGAGTAGCCGGAACACATTTTGATGGCCACCTTTACAAAGAGGGTTTCACCACTGTTTTTTCTTTTGGAAGCTTGGAACAGTCACCTGTAGAAACTGCCTCTGAAATAAGTGAGTTTACACATAGCCTGTAATTTGCCTACTCACCATCTTTCTGGTTCTGAGAGTTAAGTGCCTAGTCTTTGCAGATACAGTTTTTTTAATACGTTACACGCAATCATTTTAATTAATCTCATTTAGCCTAACAGCTGACACCACAAGAGCTGTTAACATATATAAAAGACACTCTCATATTGCAGGTACCATCCACACCTAATAGCACACTTCTAGAGTTTTTTCCCTCTGGAGTTCCCTTTGCTGTTATTTCAGTGCTTCTGTTGCACCGCTTCAGTACCTCAGCAAGGGTTAGTAATCAGAGGAAGCAGTTAAAAAAGTTATTTGCAGTCTTTGTCCGTGGATATCATTATGTACACATTTATCATCAATACTGTAATAGGCCTTCAATCTTCAAGGCAGTACTTGGAATTTCATATGGTCAAACCTTTCCTGTCGAATGGGGAGAAACTGGTTTTGTGCACTTGTCACTCTGTCATTCTGTTTTGATGGGTTGACTGAGCTGTAAAATTCTCACCTGCTTGGAATGTGAGTTCAGAGACTTTCAGAGCCACTTTCAGTGAGGCATTGCAAGTAAAAACTGTACTTGATATTTCACCTAACTGCTTTCATAGCACTTGATAAGGCACTTGGGTAGCCTTATCAACATGGAGACATCCATGTGGAAGTCCTTAGTCTGTTCTTTGTGATCATGCCAAATGTGGAGCAGTCTGTTTTACAAAGAAAACCACAGTTAACTAGCTGTGTAGGGTAGAAATAGTAACCTCCTTTCTTGCTACTGCATTGATAAGCTGAAAGCATATAGCATTGTAGATTTGAATTTAGCTCTGTTCAGAGAGAATTCTCAGTAGTCTTGGTAATTATCTTGGAAGGTGTCTGGGACTTTGTATTTCACAGAAGCAAGCCCTGAAGAATGTTTCTGTCTCCAGCTTGAATAAGATGACCATTCCTGATTTGTTAAAGTAGCTTTAAATGTTGTATCCCAGTTTATTAGCTGGAGAAGTGCTTGGTTGTGTACACCACGTGCTTTCTTAGCTGATCCCCAGTAGTGCTTGTTTGTTTTCTTGGGTTTAAGATAAGTCAAAAATAATCCAATCTATTTCCCCATCTATTTCAGATTAGAAAATCCAGTGCTGAGGTGCAAATTTCCTTGGTGTTTGGAGAGAGAGTCCACTCTCACCTCCCCAGTTACAGTCCTATGTGTTTGTTTGGGCAGTAAGCATAGTTAAGGAAGTTAGGGAAAGCAGAGGTCACAATTTTCTGCTGACATTCCTTTTTCATTTGCAGATAATGTTAAGAAAACAATTTTTGAGGAACTAGCTATTTCCATTTTTTTGTCTTCTCAAATAAGTTAACTCTTTTTTCTAAAAGGTTTTGATTGAAAATAGTGGAGCTGCTTTCAAATCATGCACATTGAAGTGTATGAAAACAGACCATGTATTCCAATTAGGAATTTTGTACTGGGCTACCAGAGTTCATGGAAATGGAAGGGAGAGAAAAGAGCGAGTGCAATTAACCTTAGCTTGTTCTGTAGAAGACATTGAGACCATAGGAAGGAAATTGGTATTTTTAAATTGATGTGTTAGTTTCCAAATTGTGAGCATGCTAACTAGAAATCTCATGGATGTTCAGTAGACTTTCATTAATTTATTATCTTGGAATCATGTTAATTGAGCAAACAGTTTTGTCTACTAGAGGACTTAACCGATTTAATTCTGAAACACTGAAATCTGAAGAGAGCTGCTGCATTTCATGTTTTCGAGTATATGATAACAAGACAAGCTAGTTGACTATCCTTTCTTCTGAACAGCAAACCAGAAATAATTAGCTACCACAAGGTAAATTCAGAGAAGATTGGTTTTTTTTTTTAACATGCTTTGTAAGGCTAGATGATCTTCGCAGTCAGAACAGAATAACCCACAGTCAGTTAGGTATAACATTGTAGAATCAGTCTCCTTTCTGATCAAGAGAAAAAACAAGTATGTAAGTCCACCAAAACATTAACATCAGCCAGCCCCCCTTTCCTAGCAGCTGGAAGAGCAGCTCCCTTTATTACACACCCTGAGCTGCTGCACAGGCCTGGTCCTTATCTCCCTTTACTGAGCAGGAGACTTTCAAATCTGCCAGCTGGGATACAGATACCTCTGTTGATTCCTCTTCGTACTCAGCTTACATGAAGGGCAATCTCATTGCAAGTTTCAATATGTCCCACTGCAGGAAATGCAAATCAATAAAACAACAAATGAAAAAGGGTTTTCTGGCAGCATGTTCTCCAGCAGGGTATGTTATGCTTGAGCTGAAGTTGAAGGCGAGTATTTGGCTATTTTCCATGCTTGTAACTAGATGATGGAGCATTCATTAGGGAAGTGCAAGCTCAGAGACTTGCAGAGGGATTTCACCTTTCCCTTTGTGATGCTTTCCAGTTCAGAGTTGGTTAGATGTGACTATTATTTACTCCTGTGGCAACTCCTTTTTCCTTTTATTCTGCATATTCACAAGTTTTTATTCTCCTCCCACCTTGATATTTGGCATCGTTCTGTAGCAGGTGGAGACTGTTCAAATACAGTCTCATTGTTTTGCTCCCCTCTGCTCCAAGAAGAAAAATATCCCATGAAGTTACAAGTAAAAACAGAGTCGATACATAAATGTCTCTCTGATTTTCAAGTATTTCAATCATTCCAAATATCTCAAGCATCAAGATCTTTGTGGGGCTTTTTTATAAGGCAAGGACAGTCACAGCAGGAGGTGAAGGTCTGATAGATTTAATAGTGCCAAACATGAGGCAGTTATGTTTTATTCTTTTAGTATTTCTAATGTAATTTGTGTAAAAAGTATGTGTTCCCAGCATGCAGGAAAAAAAATACAGCTTTTCCCATTAAATGGTTCATTATATTTTTTTAAAAAAGTAATTGATTGTAAATAAACTTTAGAGAATCTCTTTGACAGGATATAATTTATGCTGCTTTCAGTTGTGATCTCTGAAAGCAACACGAATTGTGAACTGCTGATTGAACAGGCAGATTTGTGGCATGTCTTTTCTTCAGTACCAACAATTTGGAAAATGATTTTTTAAGTATTTGTACCATTAAGAGCCTCATTCTACAGAGGCTTCAATGAGCAAATGTTAGCTCATACAGTGAGTTGTAAAAGCAGACACTTGGAACAAATGGAAAGGATCATGACTGCTTTACCAGGCTGAGTGCCCCAGTGTCAGTCAACCCACTTGAAATAGCTTCAGCGTTTCAGAAAACTTGTAATTGAAACCATGAATGCTTTGGGTTTGTTCCAATAATATCATCTGTAAAACTCCGTCTGTAAGCATCTGACATTTGAGTGTGCAACTGTGGACCTGTAAGAAGGAGTTTAGGTGGAGTGACTTGAAAGTGCTGGTGAAATGAGGCACCAGGAGGATGGCTCATCTGCAAGGGCTCTGTGAACAGGAAAAGTTGTAGTCTAGCTGGGTTGCAGAACTGTACTATGATCAAAGGAAGTGAGATACTTGAGTGAGTCTTAAAAGTTCCTTCTCTATTTATTGTCTATTGTATGTTAAAGATCCCTCTTTGTTCTGACTTTGGCATAAACTTCTCACTAACTGCAGTTAGGCCAAGAGCATGTTATAGCTGGAACAACTGATCAGCTGTTAATGAAATAGTCACTGGCAAAGTCCAGCACAGTAGCCATAGATCCCGAGTTCAGAACTGCATCTTGACTGCTTAACTGTGCACCCCTCAGTAGGCCAGGAGTCATTTAGGCATCTGGTTAAAACATTATTTCCTTTAAAAAGTACTTAAACACATCTGTAAGCACTTGCTGAGTAGAGAGGTAGGTGGGCTCTTATATCCAGGTCTCTCTGACCTTGCTACTCTTGTAGAAAAGGAGTGAAAAAAAGCACGCAGTGGAAGTGAAAAAAATCAAGTAATACAAAAGAAGAATATAAAGCCTTATCTCACTATATTGGTCCTGCTTTCCAATCTTGCTGCAATTGTGCATAAGCAGCACTATCATTAGACAGGCTACCAAAAGTCAGTATTTCCAGCAAGGGCTTAGAAATGAAACAGAACATTAAAGTTTAAAAATCCAGCATTAGAGTATTACACTTTGATTCAGTCATGCTCGGCTTATTTTATACACCAAGAAAATGATTGCAAGTGAGATATCAAGACAGTTTTCTTTATCCCATTTAATTATTGCTTGATTAATATTTGATTCAGGGTTTGCAGAAAGAACTATTTTTTTTTTAAGGTAGTAAAAACTAATTCTGGATAATACAGGTGTTTTATCTCTTATCAATCAATAAAATATAATCCTCCTCCTCATTAGTGGGTTATTCTGCCCTTTACTGTATCAGTCACAGTCTTTATCCCATATATCTAATATCTACATTGACCAGAGCAGAAATTACTGCATGCACCCTGCTACGTATAATCCACTCTACCCAGCTCCTCATCAATTATTTTTGCTGCAAAATGTAGTGCCAGTGATAGGTATTTTATCTTAGTGCTGCATTCCCACTGCCTGCGGACTGTTGCTTTGAAGAGTCTTAAAAGCACTGCTGCTAATAGTACTAGCCACTGCATCTGCTCCAGAATGTGTTCCAAGTTACTTGTGGTCTGCTGGTAACAATGCACTTTCATACGTAGATAGGAAACACATTTCATTTAGCACCAATGTGTTCTGAAGTCAACTTCTAAGAAGACAAAGGGAGACTATGGTGAAATGTGGGATTCAGTGAAAAATTTGTTCACAATGTGAAAAAAATACTGGTTTACCTCTAAAGTGCTGTAGCAGGTTGTATGTAATTAACATGTGAACTCAGTACAGTGTGCTTTAAAGAGGACATTGTGGCTGTTTTTCATGTTAGTCTGTTTCGTGCAGAAAGTTTTCTTCCTGAAATCCTCACTCGGTGAGAACTTCCCACGGAGTAAATGAAAGTGCACCAGAGGACAGTTGTGGCCCCCATGATAAACACCTGATTGCCATGTTTGCCCAGGGGAATCTCCCCTAAGAGGTTGCAATAAATTATTTCTATATGTGGCGACATATACATATGTTAAAGTCAATGTAAAAGTACACTTGCAGAAAAAAATAATCTGTGAGATTAGTGATATTAATTTTTGTGAGGAACTGTTTAAATCTCTGTGGTTTCTTCATGAAGTTTTTTGATACCTGACTTTGTGTTTTTCTCTTTAAATTGTCTGTACCTGTCTGTACCTGCCTGTAGTCTTTTGGATCATTCTGGGAAGAATCTTCAGGGACTGTGCTGAGCCATATAGTCTTTCCCTGATCTGTGTAGTTAAGCCAGAATGTTCTTCTCTGTGTTGGATTTTCATCCACTGGGCTGGTGGAGGGCAATGGAGCAGGCTTTGGCTGCTCGTTTTCATTACTTGTCACAGTGGTAGGAAACCAAGGAGCATCAGAAGTTGTCCATGCTGCTGTCCTAAGTGTGGATTTCTTAAATGTGTATGTCTTTAAAAAAGTTTCCTTAAAAGTACATTTTAACCATGGACAGCAAGTGAGCCAATCCAATTTATGTCTGTTCTGGAAGATTTTTTGATTTGGCTTAATTGGATTTAATGTTGGTAAAAGTTCATGATGGCATCTAGTCCAGCTCTGTGTTGCTCTCTCAGTGGCTGTACTCTGGACTGTGCTGCTGTCCAGCAGCAGTACTTGGTTCTACATACTGATAAATCCCACCTTCTGATGTCACTTCTCTTCGTGGTAAGCAAAAGCTTTAGCAGCCTTTGCATCTGAAGACCTTGTTAGCTGCCTTTTTTTTTTTCCCTTTCCATATGCTTGTCAGAGCTTTTTGTATTCTAGCAGCTGTCTTCTCCTGTTGGTTGTGCCTCAAATTAGGAAGCTGACTTTCTTCAAGGTTGCAGACTATATCTGGCATATGGCAGTAACATCAGGCTTCGTTACCACACTCTGCTGTGCTAAAGCATCTAGAAATCATTTGGGTATTGACCAGCATAGGTGAAGTGGTGTCAGGAAGATTACTTTTTCTGTTTAGGGATATGTCAGGTATTAGAATTGCTTGGAGAGACACGTTTTGAACACTGGACAGCTCTTCTCTTGATGAGGTAGGTCAGTCCTCTGTAGCTGCACTATGAGATGTGATGCAGCATGAGATGTATCTTTCTTATCCCTCAACAGCACATCGTTATGGTGCTGAGAATATTTGCAGGGTTGCCAACCTGCTCTGGGGCTATTTTATCTGTTTTACCTTTCAGATGTCATCATTTCATGAGGTAGGGACTGGAATGCATTGCTGGCTTTGACTAGGGTTTTCTTGAAGTGTTCTGGAGCCAACTCAAGCCATTCTGTGATTCTAAGTGCAGGAACCAAATCTGGGATCAGCAAAAACTTTGATGAATTTTAAATACCAATATTATTAGAAGAAGTTAGATCAGAATAATGTCTACTGGGAGAGGGGTAAGGCCAAGAACCCTAAGAATGCCAACATGGACCAACGTGTAAAGGAGTGCAGCCCTCTCTAACTCTGGCCTTTCCTTTTTCCGTTTTCTCCAGCAGTAGCTGTGGCACTCACGACAGCAGAACCTAGGGGGACTTGACAATTCCAACTTTGGAATTGGATTTATCTTTTTAATGCCAACTTTGGGGTGCTATATTGCTTTCTCTGAATCAAATGTGTTAGTTCATGCGTGCTCATTTTTGGGAGGATGAATATATGTCTGTGCAAATAATTCCAAGCACTGGAAAATTTTCACCATGGAAAAGTTGCACCATGGTAGTGATTATTGGGGACTGCAAGCACGTCAATTCTAAGTTAATACACCAGCATAATTACTCTGTCCTGCTCCTTTCTTTGTGAGCAACTGGTAGGTGGTAAGTAATCTCTTTTTAAGCTATTTTCCCCTCAATATGTCAGAGGAATTATTTGAAATAATTATGAAAGAGACATAGAATATAAATGTCAGAATAGATGTAGATGGGAAAATATTACTACAGAGGGGTTTTGTAATATGTTGGAAATGTCATTTATGGTTCTGTTTTAATGAATGGGTAATTAGTTGGCTGAACATCAGCTCACTTCTTAATGGAATCTTAGTGGATTAACTACATGCCTCATTCATATTATCCTACAGAATTTTTCTGCCTTCTTATAATGAATAATCTTTTTGCAGGACTCCAGTATGAAAAAGGAGGGGCTCTCCCAGTGCAGAGAATTTGTGCTTTTGTTCACTGTTGAAGGAATGTGCAGCCTGTATATACAATCCATATGTTGGTGCTGTTCCTATACATCCTTCTGCAGAAACAACCCATGCTGCTTTGGATACTCACCCTAACACCTGCATTTTCTGCATTGTTTTAGTTTGGGGTTTCTTTAGTTGTATTTTTTTTCTTTTATTTTAATATTTTTTAGTCTCCCTTTGTTTTGCATGGCCACAATAGTTTGCCTCTTGACATGGCTTATGAGAATTCATCTTTAGAGGTCCCAGTTCCTTTGTTGGAAAAGTCCCTCCTATTGCACATAGCTCAGGCAAGGCTCACTATCTACTAATGGAGTAGGTGATGACAAGAACACATCATTTTGCTGGTTCCATTTCTTAACACATGTATTATATCCAGAAATCCATGATTTTCCTAATGCACACATTTGTGTGTTTGGAGAAAACTGTTGGCTTGTGGTTGCCAGACCTCACAGACCTGTCTCGTGTCCGTAATATCAACTGGACTATACTGACAAATTGCATTCCTGAGCTTCCGTGTTCAGTTTGGAGATGATGACTGGAATATGTACAACTATATGTGCTTTAAAGTTGCCCAGGTTCAGGCTGAGAAGAGTAGGAGGTGTGTGGTGTTAAGTAAAATCAGATTCTTCTTGCCTTAAAAATTTCCTAACATAAACACTTAAGATTGTTTCTAGAATGAAGTGATGATTTCAGGGTCTTTATATTTTGTATCCTATAAAACTTTAAAAATCTCCAAAGCAGATGTTGATTATTGATTCCTCCTATTGATTGATTATTGATTTCCTATAGGAAATTTGGATGTTTCCATGAAAGCTTTTAACATGGAAAGTCAACTCTTTGCCTTTCTTAGTGTACATCACTTTGTTACATACACACTTTATACTTACTACTGTGTGTTTTCCAAAACCTATTTCTAATTGAGCAGGAGGCTGCAAAGACATTAAAAAAAAAAAAAAAGTCTGTTTAACATTTAGCCCTGCTGTTTGCCCTAAAGCTATAATTACTGAGGTGATTTTTTTCATGTCACCTGCTTGTAAACTCCTGCATTAGGGGATAACTTAGCAAAAGACCTTGTCTGAGGCACTTTGTTTCTTGTTTGTGCTGCATGTGCCTGTGTGTGTTGCTGGGATGTACTGGGAAATTTCTAGAACATAAGTAAGAGGAGTTTCTGATACATGGTTATGAATAACAACAAATTAGCAGGTTCTGTCTTTTCATGGAACCAGGAATTAACTTATTCCTGAAGTCTATCTTGACAGATCAGAATCTGGGTATTCAAAGAGAAGGAAGGATAATTACCTTAATTTTTCTCAGTTGATGATAATTTTTCCTATTGTCATTCTAGAGAACCGTGGCACAGTTGGGAGGAAAAGTAAATGAGTATCAACATGATGTGGTCTGTGTTAATAGGAATAAGCATCTATCTGTTAGTTTTACTTAATAAAAACCCCAGTGTTCTAGTTGTTTGTATCGGCACCGGACAACGTTATCTGCTACATTATACATTTCACTAGTAGTATGTGCTTAGAAAAAACAAGGTTTCAGCTAAAATAACTTGGATTTGTAATTTGTTTTCATTTGTTTTATTTACCATCTAGCAAAGTGTTATTTGGTATCTCAGATGAACCATTATATTCAGCTGTAATTAGAATAAAGTGTCGGCATGAATTACTGCACGTTGGATTTAGAGATCAGTTTGGAGACAACCATTTCTTACCAAAGCAGAGACAGCCATTTGCTGTCTAACTTAGTACATTTGCAAAATACACTTAGTATAAAATTAATTAGGTCATTAGGAACCTATTATCTTGCCTCAAAGGAAATGATTTTAAAAGTAAGCATGTTTTCTGTAAAATGTGACATCTTTGCATTCAGACCTAGTTACATTTGATTCTTAAGGTTTTATTCTTTCTTTTCTTTCTTCGTCAGAACGGGGAGGCATAGAAGCATCATTTAAGTAATACTCAGTATTGTGGCATGGGATAACAAAGAAAATAACTTTTCAAGGCAACTTTACTGTTCAATGGCAGTAGCTGGATAGTGTCCAGTACATTCTGGGAACACTGCTTTGTTTCCTTGTTTTTGTGTTGTCCACAAACCCAGTAGAAGTTTAGTTCTTCGGTGTTCGGAACAATGCAATTAATATTATCTGGGGGCAGGTTTCAGCCTATCAAATTTATTATGACTTTCTCAGCTGTAGTTAATTGTTGTAGTCTTTTTAGCTTTGAGAGCTTCCAAGTGTTTCACTGATGATATGTAATTGGTTTCCTTAGCTATCCCGATGATCTGAGCAAATAATTAGGGATTTTAGGCTCGATTTTTTCCTTTCTTTCATTGCACAAAGAAAACCTTTATCTTTGGCTAGTTACAGAACTCTAACTTCCTGGGAGTCTCCTGAGAAATGAAACAGAAAAGCCAAAGTCATAGTTACTTGTTATTTAACAGGCTTTCTGACCCCTTTTTTCTCTTGTCAGTTGCAAACAGTAATACTTGAATATAAGAGCAGAATCTCTTTGTCTTGTCTTTGTCTCTTGGTAGGCCAAAGCTCTGTGGCTGAGGAACACAAGTTTTATATTTTTACTGTATAGCAGCTAAGCTCATTTTGCACAGTGATGCGCTGAGAAGAATGTAAAGAAAATTCAGTGGTGATGTAACATTCTGCAGGACAGAAATAAGACAAGAGAACAGAAGACATGGGGCTAATAAGGGAAGGTATGTCTGTGAACTACACAAGGTAGGGGTCTGTGGTTTTTAAAAATGAAGCTGGGTACACCTGGTAACACCTGAATCGCAGGTCTAGCCTAAATCTCTTCCTGTCTCCACAGTAGTGCCTCCCTGCTGACGAGATCGACCCTCTGTGTCACAGATTAAATTAGTATATTATTGCCAATACCTGTTCAAGCATTATCTTTACTACATGGTCTGTAATGAAATTTTTGCAAAAGAAAAAGCAAATCTGAGAAGTTCAGTGGTCAGTTCTTAACTGTATTTTGTCTTGTGTGCTGTGTTCTAGGCATTTATTATACCATTTCTGTACTGCTGAATTGCCTAGAGACAAATTGGTCAGTTTATGCCCTACCCCAAGATTGATACTTTTATGGTGCCCAGAAGATAGAGTTTTAAAATCCTAGTATTTGAAAAATTGTCTTGATATCTGAGGGTAAAAAACCATAGTTCTGTGAGAAAGAAAGGTCATATTCTGCTACTGAGGGGGGAAGAGTTTTCCTGTTCACAAGATAGTTAGACCTTGGAAGCTGCTTAAGCAATTCAGGCTCCTTGTTTCCATCTATTTTGATAGGAACAAATGCTCAGATGGGGACATGTGGTAAAGCCTGGACTGGCAATCTGAGATAAGTGTCTTGAGTGAATGCTGAGTTTAATTCACAAACAGCTGTGTTGCAGAGCGCAGTTCCTTTTCTTTTTTTTGAGTAATTATAAAGGGCAGCTGTTCTTTTTTTCTTCTGTAGCTATTTTTGAACTCTGCTTACTCTTCCCAGCCCCAGATTTTGAACTGTCTTTTAAAAATTCGTAATCAATCCAATCTTGAATATTTTGAAGCTCCTGCTGACTAGAAGTGATAAAGTAGGGCTGATTCCTGCCTGTTGGGTAAACTTTCTGACGGGGGCATCTTCCAGCTATGTCATCCCGGTGAAGACCTGTCGGTGTTTCTGAATCCTTGCTTTCAGGACTGGACCATTCTTCATCTGCTGCCTTCACACGGTTTATTCTCGTGTTCACGGCTATCGGCTGAATTTTGTGCTGACTGATTCCTTCAAACAGACCCCTTCACTGTATCATGCTGGTTTCTTTAGTGTGTCCCTCATTCTGTTTCTAAAACAGAATATCTATAAAGAAGTTGTCTGTAATGAACAAGTCTTCCTTACGTGCATGTGCTTTTCATGCTCCTCTCCAGCCCTCAAAGCAGGAAAATCTGTGTAGACCCTTTTCCTGCACAGCCATGCTGTAGGCAATTTAACCAATTTCACTTCTCAAGCGGAATTTTTATTTAGTACTTTTCTCTGTGCTTTCTTTAAAGCCACCCGCCTGGTTTTCCCCTCTCTTTGGAGACTTCCCTGCCGGGAGTCTGAATGCTGCTGATCATACAGGCAGGATTCAATTCAGAAAAACACAACAAGCATAATTTACCTTTCAGCTTCCAACCCCCGTGTTGTGTCAGAGTTTTGTTTTTGCTTTCAGTGAATGCACAAGCTTGCCACAAAGATTGTTTTGGCTGTCTTTAAAACATGAGACATTTTCTTTTCACTTCTTATATTCTAAACTTTCAACACAAAACCCCAGTAGACAAACCCAGTGGGTGCTCTCAGTGTGAGGGTGTATTATTTTACAATTAGACTACAATATGTCAAGAGACTGTATCAGATAAAGGAGAAAAATAACCAAACCTCACCTGTTGACCTCTTCTGAGTCTAACTAGGAGACGCAGCAAAAACCATCAGGCTGTAGGAAGAACCATCCTGAAGGGCCCTCTTCAAGCACTGGTCCAGTGAATTCTGATTACAGGGAGTTATAAGCACGAAGCATCTTCCTGTTTAAGTAAACAGAGCAGATTTTTTTTAGGGAAACCTGAAGGATATTGGGTTGATCACATCTTAGTCCTTATTCATTAAAACTGTCTTAACAGGCAGCTGCATTTCAATATTCTTGGTTTAAGACCAAGTTGTGTGTTGAACTATGGAAATGCATGTCAACTCCAGCACATGTACAAATGTTTCATGTTGATTATGTGCTTAATATTGTTATAATCAATATTTTGGGCCTCCTCTGAGCATTTTGAGCATAAGATGAGGCAGACTGACAGTGACTTTACAATTTTGCAGTGTAAGTTTATTTGACCGTAATATTCATCTGATACTTTACAAGCTAAAATATCATTTCTGCAGAATAGTCAGAATACAGTTAATTAGCAAAGCGCTGACCAGGCACAAACCCAGATCTCTCTAAAATGTGAAGACGACAGTAAGCTGATCCTGCAAGTTTGCTATGTTTTTAATTGTCTGCTTGTGGCAAGCTTGCCCAGTATTGATGGATACGCGTGGTGCAGGCAACCAGTTGGCATATTAAATACCTCACAACAACGTGATGTAAACTTCACTTGGGTTTTGCAGGCAAACTGCTGTAAGTTCAGTACGAGCCAGTGCTGTTGTTTTGTTGTGGGTTTATTTTTTTTTAAGGTAACCTTGGTAAAAGGTCTTAGATAGCTGAATCGATCCAGCTAATCTCAGGAAGGCAGAAGACCATTGCAATTTTGCTTTGTCCTTTCAAAAAACCCACAGATTTTGCTGACTGGCTTCTGCTCCCAGCTTGCAGTAATTGGTGGCAAACACAAAGCTAATTCCTCATTACACAGTGTTTTCAGGGGGTTAATGGGTATGCTGTTGAATACAAAATAGGAAGCCTATAAGGTGGCACCTGGGAGAACAAAGATCTGTAATTCAGTTTCTTCAGGGCTGCATTTTTGGTATACGTTTCTTACCACTGTTCACTTTCGTGTAGATTCACATGATGTACAGTAATGCAGAACTAAAAGCTGCCCAGAGTAGGTGGTCTTGGAACACAGCAAACTCTTGGTCATCCAAATCCAAGTGGAAAGTTTGGTATGTCCATGTTCATCTGTAGCTGTTAGGAACTTCGAGGGTGAGGTGTTTACAGAAGGGGCAGACCTAAGAAAAATGAGTTATTTACAACAGTAGAATGGGTATCTTAGAAAAGGAAAATATGATAAAGTGTAATGCTTTTAGCCAAGTCTTCTAGCTGCAGTCAAATGGATTCTCACCCTTCTCACCATAGAGGAGAGCAGATGAAAATACAAATGCAGAACTCATTTGATTTGATCCCATTTGTTTTTCCTTTTTATTGACAGTTTCATTTTCAAATTAGGATAATAGCATCGTATTCTTTCTCTAATTGTATATATTTAAGTCTCTTTGTCTTGGGGGCTTTGTGCTAGCATAAAGAAATCTGGCTGAAATGGAATTTTCTCATATATCATCATGGGCAAGCTTTGTAATCTAAAACTGATGTGCTTTTATTACAGTGGCTCCCTCACCCCTACTTACATCCTTACTTCTTTCTAAAAACAGTAATAAAAATAATAAAACCAACAAAACACAGCAAGAAGATAGCAAGGCTCTGAAGACATAGGATCTTGAGTGGATCCTGAGTGTTTATATCCATTCATGTAGAAGGATGTGTCTGCTGTTGTAAGGAGTAAGGTGAGCTCTTCAGAGAGCTGTCTCCCAGCTCTTTCAGAACCTTATTCCTGAGGCACTAAGTTCCCTTTGGATGTTTTATGTACAAAAAGGTTACCAGTTCAAGTACGTGTTCCATGTCAACTTTGCACAGCTCTGTATTTCTAGAGTGAATAATCATACTTCACACTCTGGGGTGTAATGGGAGCTGATTCACACATTATTCTGCTGCGGAGTTGTTCGCATTACACAGAAATGAAAGGAAGCAAGAGAGTAAGGTTTCTCTATTGTATTCAGCTGAATCGTGTTCGGATTGGTTGGTTTTGCATGGATGTGGGAATTAGCAAGGTAGGGAAGGCAACATCCACATGAGTTTTCTTAAGGGACGAAGCAAAAGATACAAGGGTTTGGTTTCCTTTGCTTTGGCTCTACTGCCAGGTAAAAAGTGGAATTTGCATTTTCCGTATTTTCTCCGGCTGTTTGGGGCCTTTCTTTTCTCTTGCAGGGCTAGTAACATGGGATTAAAGAGATGAGAGAAATCATGCAGAATGTCAACGTAAGCTACTCATTCCTGCCTCTTAAGAGGGTAAACAACCCAAGGCATGGGAACTTTCTTCTCACGGGATGAAGGAGCAGTTGTGCAGGGAGCCCGTGGGACTGCACTTCAACTTTCTAGACTGTAGGCAGTTGCAGACATAATATTTTTAACATTAGAAATAGCCTCTTTTAATTTTATGGGTCATGTGAAGCTAAGGCTGTAGAATGGAGCTAGCTACGTGGTTAACAGCTGAACCAAAACACTGAGACTGTGCAGGACCATCTGTTTATTGTTGTATTTGTGGTGGTTTATACAGCTGTGTGAAAGAGATTGGTTTATTTATGAACAGCAATGCTAACAAATTAGTAGCATAATAAGCATGCTGCAAAGGTGCTGACCTTTAGAAAGGAAGAGCTGTTACACAAAGAGGGTTGACTTTATTAGAATCTATTAGATGCTTTTGCAAGCAGTCCCAAGGGGGGAATTTCAGATAAGGCAGAACTGTGCAACACCTAACGAGTCATTAGGAAGGTAAGCCCCATTTCATCAGAAAAATCTTACACCTGCTAGGGAGAGAATGTGCATGAATGGGAGCTTCACTGTTCTCAATGATTTCTCATGAGTTATGGAAAATGTTGGGGGCTTTTTTGTTGTGCAGTAAATAGTGCCAGTGGTATGCCTAGCAAGATGGCTGAAGTTTGGGTGAATTGTCATTTTGAAATGAGTCTACTCTCCCGGAATGATTCTGGAGAGCTTCCCAGCTGACTTCCCTACAGGTTGTTATTGTCAGCTGCCAGACCTCAGGCTACTTTTGACACTTTTATCCTTATGCCTTTTTTTTTTTTTTACCCGTGGAATGTGCAGATTTAAGGCTTTTTTTATGAACATTTTCCCTTAGTGTGTTTGCCGAGTGGAAGAGGGATGAAGGTGCCTATGAGCTCTTGAGGCTATTTAATAGAACCCTTAAATATTTGTATCTGAAGTTTGTGATGATTTGGACTTAGATCTGTCAACTTGACTTAAAATTACTGTTCATACTGTTTTCTGTTGGAAAATAACGTATTCTAGGTCAATAGAATGTTAGCTGTGATGTTCTTTTTTCTGACATCCTACAGAATCATTTGTCATGTATCCTGTTACGGATGTGTGATTAGTACTTCTAAGAACACTTTTCTGTGTCACATTTCAATAATCCTTCACCACCCACCCACGCTGTCT